>JANTPZ010084060.1:0-35716 GCA_025593235.1 Vachellia pachyceras
TGTATATGTATATATAAAATAAGGCGCCAAAGCACTAATTTTAATTTTTCAGTAATTTTGGGCTCTTTATTTTTTGCGCTATGGTTGGGTCGTGACTCGTGAAGCGTGGCGGAAGCCTCAGCCCTCGCGGTGAAGCTTTCGTTCTCTTCAGGAATGCCGCACTTTCGCGCCAAACAGCAGCTTTGAGTTTGAGTTCAACTTCTATTTTTGGTCAATTATGAGGAGGCCATACATGAGGACAATTGCTCTTCTGAGAGCTCCGCGATCTTCTAGACCAGTCCTTCAACCTGAAAACCTTACGGATGCTTTTTCCGTCAAGACTGGCTTCAATCCCAACACGTGCCGTATGAATTTCCAGGTCAAGAAATCTATCCAACGAGGGGATTTAGGATTAGCCCATAAGTTGTTCGATCAAATGCCTCAACAGAATACCATCTCCAAAAATATGATGATTACGGGGTACATAAAGGCGGGCAATCTTTCTAGTGCCAGGCAGCTGTTTGATTCAATGAATGAACGTACGGCGGTTACCTGGACCATCATGATGGGAGCATATTCTCAGAACAATCAAGGTCGCGAAGCTTTTCGTCTTTTTGCTGAGATGTGCCAGTGGGGTACACGCCCAGATTATATAACCTTTGCCACTCTCCTGTCCGGATTCAGTGAGTCTGACTCTGTATGCCAAGTAAACCAAGTTCATGCCCATATTATTAAATTGGGGCATGATTCAACCCTAATGGTTTGCAATTCCTTGCTCGACTCTTACTGTAAAACCCGCAGTCTTAGTTTAGCTTGTGACCTGTTCAACCTTATGCCTGATAAAGATTCTGTCTCTTTCAATGCATTATTGACAGGACTCTCAAAAGATGGAATGAATCAAGAAGCAATTAGTCTCTTTTTGGAAATGCAGAAATTGGGTTTTAGGCCTACAGATTTTACTTTTGCCGCTATTTTATGCACGGGTGTGACATTGGATCACATAGTATTTGGGCAGCAAGTTCATGCCTTTGTAGTGAAGGCAAGTTTTGTCTGGAATGTGTTTGTGGCTAATGCATTGCTTGATTTCTACTCGAAGCATGACTGTGTTGCTGAAGTAAAGAAGCTTTTCGATGAGATGCCAGAACTGGATGGTATCTCTTACAACGTACTCATCACATGTTATGCTTGGAATGGCCAACTCAGAGAATCTCTTGATCTTTTCCGGGAATTGCAGTATACTAAATTTGAACGGAAGCAATTCCCATTTTCGACCATATTGAGCATAGCTGCAAATACTCTTAACCGGGAATTAGGCAGGCAGATTCATTCCCAAGCTATTGTGACAACTGCTGAATCTGAAATTAAGGTTGGAAATGCTTTAGTTGACATGTATGCCAAGTGTGGCAAATTTGACGAAGCAAATAGGATTTTTGCAAATCTGACTCACCAAAGTTCAGTTCCTTGGACCGCCTTGATCTCAGCATATGTTCAGAAGGGACTCCATGAAGAAGGCCTGAATCTATTCTTTGAGATGCAGAGGTCCAAAATAAGCGCTGAGTCAGCCACTTATGCTAGCATCTTAAGAGCCTGTGCAAGCTTAGCCTCAATTTCATTGGGAAAGCAATTACACTCATACATAATCAGATACGGATACATTTCTAATGTATTCTCCGGAAGTGCACTCCTTGACATGTATGCAAAATGTGGATCCATGAAAGATGCACATCAAATGTTTCAAGAAATGCCTGTAAGGAATTCTGTCTCTTGGAATGCGCTGATTTCAGCTTATGCACAAAATGGAGACGGTGACCTTGCTCTTAGATCATTTGAACAAATGGTCCGTTCAGGTCTGCAACCAGATTCAGTTAGCTTCCTTAGTGTTCTGTGTGCCTGCAGCCACTGTGGTCTGGTTGAAGAAGGATTAAAGCATTTTGACTCCATGACTCAAACTTATAAACTTGTTCCAAAAAAAGAACATTATGCTTCAATGGTTGATATGCTATGTAGGAGTGGAAGGTTTGACCAAGCTGAGAGACTGATCGCTCATATGTCTTTTGAACCTGATGAAATAATGTGGACATCAATTCTTAACGCATGTAGAATTCATAAGAATCAAAAGCTAGCAAAGAAAGCAGCAGACAAACTATTTAATATGAAAGTGCTTAGAGATGCTGCTCCATATATCAGCATGTCGAATATTTATGCAGAAGCTGGTGAATGGGACAGCGTAAGCAAGGTGAAGAAGGCTATGAGAGAGCGAGGAGTGAGAAAACTCCCAGCTTACAGTTGGGTAGAAGTTAAACACAAAATTCATGTTTTCTTAGCCAATGACAAGGCTCACCCAGAAATGAAAGAGATTATGAAGAAGATTGATGAGCTGGCTGAGAAGATGGAGAGAGAAGGGTACAAACCCGACCCGAGTTGTACCCTTCACGATGTGGATCAGGAACTCAGGATGGAGTCTCTTAAATATCACAGTGAACGTCTTGCCATTGCGTTTGCCCTAATTAGCACACCAGAAGGGACACCTATCCTGGTAATGAAGAACCTCCGAGCTTGTACTGACTGCCATGCTGCCATCAAGGTGATCTCCAGAATAACTAAAAGGGAAATCACAGTCAGGGATTCAAGCAGGTTCCATCATTTTAGAAATGGATTTTGCTCTTGTGGGGATTACTGGTAGTCTTCGTTTTGTCGAAAAAATCCCGGACGATTTCTCTTGCAGGGTTATGGGCAAATTTGTTTTGAAGATATCTATAGAGTTGTACTCAGTGTTCAGAATTTTTTGAGGGTAGAAGCGTAGAAAACGGCGCAATGTTACCCTATTCGTTAAAAATGTAAAGTTTGACCGTTAAATAATTTTATTTAACTGAATAAAATTTTAGCTAACCGTTAGGTGACTTTTGTATCTGTTAGGGTTAGAGCGATATTGCACTATTTTCTTCATTTGCCCCTCAAAAAACTTCCAGGTAGATACTTCCAAGATAAATTTGCCCTTTAATCCTTTTTTATAGGAAAAAAACATTAGTTATCCCAAAGAACTAAAGCCAACACCGAAAGCTAGATTTCTTAAAATTGAAGATAATATCATTGAAAATAGATTGATTTGGAGAAGAGAAAAATTGTAGTCATGTTGCATACTACTCGGTGTTTTCAGTCTTAATTGAGTCAATTTACATAATCGTGGAGCATCAAGTATTTTTCTTTTATATACATGCCTTTTATGTGAAATTAAAAAATGCCCATGACGTGAAGCTCACAAGGAAAGTCGTTAGTTTTATGAAATATAAATCCCCCCTTAATTTTTATAATTTAAGTACGATTCAATTGTTTTTAGTAATAAGTGTGAGGTATTTAAAAGTAATCTAAATATAACTTTTTTGTGCAAAAAAAAAGTACACTTATAAAATGCTAAAAAAGAAGCGAAAACATTTTTATACCATTTTATTATTGAAAAAGCTTCATAATTCATAAGTAATTTTAAAAGAGAAATGATGATTACTTACGTTGTTTACATCACATTTTGCACCTGTGTATTTATCTCATTATATTTTCAAGCATGTATTTATATTGCCAAATATACAACTCTTGGCTTAAAATGGACTCCAACTGGTTTACTAAATTACATTTTTTTTAATTAAACAGATACACTAACAGCCTGAAATTACAAGTGGGAACAAACCCGTCACTTCCCACTTACATGGGAGCTTTCATGCTATCAGGCTACAAGACCATTTGCCTTATTCAATGAGATTTTAATCTCAGTTGCACTCATTTCACAAGCTAAAGGTAAACATAGCCTAAAATTCTCCTCCTTGATTATACAACAAATAATGAATGGCTAGCGCCAGCCCATTGGAGGCAACTACCAAAGACTACAATAGCCAAATCGCACAACACAAGAACTGATATAATTGATGACTGAAGATGTATATTTCTACAAGGAGGCTCTCCAGTGTTGACTATGATGATGCAGGAACAGAACCATTTCCAGATTCGTATTGTTTCTCCAATTCAGTCAGAGTGCTGATTCTCAAAGAAAGCTGCGTGGAGAGCCCTGACACACTGCTCTGCTTCGCAATCATTTACAACCAACGAGATATTAACCTGTCCAGAAATGATTCAGAATAATCAGAAGGGCAATATCAAAATGAAAATTTTAGCTTATTGAGTTGACTCTTGACTTGTCCGTGAGTGCCCTAGTCTAGAAAGCTGATAGAATTAGAAGACATCGAAGTGAAACCTGGGTGAGAAGGTCTAGTGCAAGCCAGACATGTTACATGAGAAAGTAAGTGTTTGCACTCATGAGCATAGTTAACCGAAGATACTTTATGAAGCCTACTAGCCTAGTGCCCTAGTGTGCCGGCAAATGAAAAGGTCAATAACCCCCTAATAGCACTCATGTGGAAAATAAAAAAACGTTCAAGTGAATAAGAGGGATACCTTGGATGCGCCCTGAGAGATCATTTGAACAGTGACACCAAGGGTTCGGAGAACAAGAAATGCCTGTAGTAACATGCCAATCAGTAATTATTGGTCAAAATAAAGAGCCAGACAAGATATACTATTTCTAGCAGATTTAATCAGCCTGAGCCAGAAAAAAAAAAAAATCGATCAGCAATGTATGAAATTGTGGGCTTTATTCCAAGACGCTGATATTGATAATGGCCCAAGGTCTCAGATAGAAAACAGAAGAGGAGGAGCAAGGGAGCCAGAAAATGATATGGTCCTACCATGAAAGAAGCAATTAAAACTGGATACAGCAGAACAAAAGCCAAGCATAAATCAAGGGTTAACACTCAAATAGAGAGAACACTACACAGAACCTTCTCTAGTATCAACGATGACTTCTGAACATTTCCAATGAGAGAAATGATAGATTTACTTTGTTGGAGATCTACGACAGCTATTTTCTTCAGTTCTTCAACAACACGGTCAAGCTCCTGCCCAAAAAAATGTAGGTGACAGACACTCAGATTCATGCAGTGGCTGGGTTGCATAAATTCAACACAAAATAGGATAAGATTAACATGATCATTGATATGACAAAAAGGCGTGAATCATCAATATATATATATATATAATCTATATAGAATTGCATTATTCATAAACCATGAATTATAAGGCTCGCCATAGACTGCACGCAACACATGAAACCCTCATATAGTTATATAAACTAGGTGCCCTCATGCAAATCAAATGTAAGAAACAAAAATTTGTAAAAAGAGCATATCGCCTTACACTTGCCTGTTGAATTAGCTCTCTGCTCCATAGCTTTGATGGATCTAATGTCAAGGAAATACTGACTTCGCTCGTAGCTACAACATCCACTGATATTCCTAAATCTTCAAATGTTGAAAAGACCTGCATAAATAAGAGAGTATGAAGACTTGAAGGGGGTCAATCATTTGTACAGGTATCCCAGGCATTTGCTTTCTCACCTTAGCAAGGAAGCCATACTGACCAAGCATGCGAGTGCTAACAATATCCAACATGGTCACATTACGCTTCAAAACAATGCTAGTCAGTACTGCCTGCGAATGAAAAGGAAAATTTAAACATTGTCTAGTTTTCCAAAATACAGTGTCATCTAATTATTATCCATGCCAATAATGAATTACCACAAACCTTGCCCATATCTCTTGTCTTGGTGATGACAGTACCTGGAGCCTTAGGATTGTAAGAATTTTTAACCCTAACAGGAATATCACCATCTCTAGCAGGTCTCATAGACAGTGGATGCAGGACCTGCAAATGGAACAAATAAGAGAAATGACCGATTGGTGTGCTAAGAATCATGTTGGGATATGTACTGAGACTACCAGTATTGGAGACACACACACAGTATGGATACTGCTGTCAATTTTGAGATATGAATGCTTCCAAAATAATATAACATTAAAGCAACGACAAAGTGAGGCAACTTAAAAGCACAACCGGGCAGGTGAAATATAATCTTTAAATAATTATAATACAAGGGAGATGCTGCATAGAATATGATCAGCAGAACTAGAAAGTGAATACAACAATACCTGAGCACCAAAGTAAGCTAGTTCGGCAGCCTCGTCAAATGTCAAATATGGGACAGTTTCAGCTTGTGGGCATATATTTGGATCACAGGTTAAAACACCATCAACATCCTTCCATACCTGTTTAAGAGATTACAATCAACGTGTTTTCTTTTCTCCCACGTTTAATCTTGAATGAAACAGTAATGATGGTTATGTGGATGAATTGTGCAGCACTGGATGCTAATGTTTCATAGACATACTGAATTTCATTGAATAAATACCCAATGACAGTCAATCCAGACATCCAGCTTCTCATTCAACATGCAAATAAAGTCTACTGACATGCTTCGTTCTTGATATGCATAACTGGGTTTCGATATATTAACCTGGATTTCAGGCAACGCTAATGCTTTACCAATTGTTGTAGCTGTCAAATCACTACCCCCTCTGCCCAGTGTTGTTACAGCACATGATTTCCGGCCCTGGAAGAAGAAATAAAAGGAAATACATCAGTTTTCTAATTCTGGAGTTTGAATTTTCAGCAAAGCAAATATCAAGAGGGTAAAAATGAAAAGAGTTTGAAAAGTAAGGCATCAGTTAGACCTTTCCAAGGAAGCCTGTTACAATTGGTATAGCTGGGTCAGAAACCCAATCTCCACATAATCTCTTTGCAATAGCTGGGTAAGTTGCTTCCAGAATATCCGCATTTGTAAAGTCATCAGTGGTAATAAAACCAATCTCAAAGGCATCATACTGCCAGAACATGATATTAGCAACAAATCATTAGCAACAGTTGCTTCAGATAAAAACGGAATAATTTATTCCTAGCCAGACAAACTTCATCGATAATTTAAAAGTGAAGCTTTTTAGTTCAATATGACTTAGACGAGCAGGCCAGGAGTACATACTTGGCGAGCCTTGACACCAATTTTATTAAGATATGCAGCGAAGATCCTAGTGGACATGCACTCTCCAAATGAAACTAGATAGTCTTTAGTCCGCGGAGTCAACTCTTTCATCATGGCAATCCCCTTCAGAAGTTGCTCCAGTTCTTGTAGATGATCTAAAAATATTTGCAGCCAGAAAACCCATAAGGCCATGATACAAAATAGATATTCCGTTTATCCAATCTAAACAGCAGATCTAATGTGGAGAAAGGTAACTCACTTGCAATAACTGATCTGTCCACTTTAAGCTCATCCACAGTCCTGAATGAGAGAGATGCACACAATCAGAAGACATTAGTCAATTAGGATGTGATTTAAAACGCGCGCGCGCGCATATTTCCGTTTCAAATAGAAAAGCAAAAAGAAAAAAAAAAACCCATTGCGCTTGCCTGAGATGCAGGTCTTTTACAAAACTGAGTTCATCAATACATGACGCGTTGGCAACACCACAGCTGACGGCTTTTTCCCCAGCCTGATAAATGATTTGCATTTCCTTATACTTATGTCCGCTGAAAGAAATAAGAGAGAATATTGACGATAAATAAACCAGAAAATGGTACCGATAAAAGTTTGTTAGTTGTCTTTCTCATCGCAGAGAGAACAATTATAGGATTCTCTTCTGGAAAGCTTAGAATAAGGCTAGCAACTTCTTTCATCCTCTCGGCAGAAGCAACAGATGAACCACCGAACTTCATGATGCACGTGAAGTTTTTCTCCGTTCCACGAAATTTCTGGTGTTCAGTCTCATCCTTCACAAGTAAATCACTTTTTGCAGCTTTGCAACTGACACTGAATGAACCCCGTTCCCTTGAGACTCCTCTTATACAACATAATCCAGAAACTGAAGAAACAGATGTGGCAAAACCAATTCGCCGAGATAACAGAGGCTGGCAATGCAAACTACTCGAAGTAGCGCAGGTGTTTTTAGCCCCACAAAGTTCCAGAGCACCTGCCATGCTTATTCAGCTAACGCGTTGTGAGGGGCTGATGGAAAGAAAAAATGGCCTATTCCAATCAGTTATTTCGACAAATAACTCGAATGAGGGAGAATTCTTAGGGATCTCAATCAGTTATCAGTCAAATTCTTCAGCTGCCCCAGAGTTATATCTGCACGCCATTAAAACAAGGGTGATCAGTCATTGCAATGACTTAGATATCACTAGCAAGAACAGAACGAAAATAGAAAAAAAAACTACGAAGTGTTTTTCCTGCATTACGGCCAGAAACACTGTACCTTGAATTCAGAAATATGCAAATGCACGAATCGGTGTCCAAATGAATACCGACAAACTGACTAAACGATGATGTTTTAGCGCACTTTGGCGGGTTCAGGGAGAGAGAAGCTGCGCGGTCGTTTCGGCTGTGACCGCGAGCTATCAAGCTCCCAGGAACCACAAGGAAGGTGGCCCTGGCTCGCGGCGGCTCTGTTTTCTTCTCCTTCTTTTTTTTTTGGCGGCTCTTTTCTGCTGAGTATTTTCCACATTTAAAACATAAATAAAATGTTGTTTGCTGGGTTCATAGTTTGATTCGCTTTTTACCTCCAGAAAGCCCCTTGGATTATGTCGAAACAAACGGCAGGGATATAATCTTAAAGTAGTAGAAAGTAAAAACCATTGGGTGCCTCGGCCCCAAAAAAAAAAACATTGGGTGCCGCATGCAGTGCTCACAGTGAATTAGCCTTTTTCCAGAGATTGAGTAATAAATATAATAAAATATGGTAATTAAATATAATACAAACAGAAAATAGTAGTATTAATAATAATATTTTAATATTCATTTTAGAATTATTGTTATAAAAGTTGAGAAAATTATTATATAAATCTATACAATATAAAAGTAATCCACACCCTCTTTTTTATCCCAGAGTTGTATAAATTGAATTAATCAAATTCAATCTTTCTCGTTCTATCTTGGAATAATCATTCACTCGAAACCGATATGCTTCCATTTCTATTTTCATGTGAAGATACATTATTAAGTACTACTTTTTTTTTCATTGGGGCCAAACCTAAGGTATACTATAGTTATAGTAGATTTATGTATAGTTGGTACAAGAGGGAGTTGCTTCTTAGTCGTAAAATACTTTCACATATAGTTATATTAAATAAGAATTGTTTAGGTTTAGAGATTAACGTAGCTAATAAATTAATATATTTATTTTTTATTAAAATTATTTTTTAAATTATAAAATGGCATACAATCTAATAATATAAAATTATATTTTAAAATATATATTATAAACAAGTAATTTATTTTTCTGGCAAAAAAAATGTAATTTATTTTATTTATTTTGATCGCTGTATTGCATTAATTAACAACAAGAGGTGATAATAGACATGACCCATTGGAAGCGTCATCAATATCAGGCACTTGAGAACTTAACAACAGAATCATAGATGTGAAATAATTGTATTCGCCATTTAAATTAAACGCATAATCCATTGCCCGGTGTGAAGGATTTGACTAATATTTTCATGTAAAGGGAGAGGGTTCGATCTTAGAGAGTGATATTTTGTTGTGGCTTCAGACATAGTTTAGTGAAGTTGGGTTAACCTACATGGTAGTAGACTAAAGGGTTTGTTTGGCTTACTCCAATTCCTGTATGGACATTTTTCACTGAATCATGAGTTAAGTGCCTACCGTTCTTCACTGAACAAAAATTAAACGCATAATATGTATATATAGTTCAGTGAGATAGAGTAGATGTTATGACATTACGTTAAAATAAATTCTGCACACTCTCTTTTAATTCTCTTCTCATCTCTGGCCATTACAAATTAACTTTGGGAAACTAGTTTTTACAACAAACAAAACGATAAATCAAGATACTGATACCATAACCAGTCCAAAATGTTGATTTAATCCGATGTCTATGAAGGTCGTGTTTGGATTAACAAATACGTTTACATAGATAAAAACAAGATTTAAACTACATACATAGAATATACATTATAAATTATATTAGAAAAATAATTCATACCACTAATTCGTTCAAGAAATACCTATAAATGTAATAGGTTTGTCTATTTTTCTTGTATTCATTACGTTAATTTTTCAATCATACATAACTATGAGACCTATTTTCTGAATATTGTTATACAGTCATAACTCAACATGAAAATAAATAATATACATGATTATGTGTGATTGAAAAATTTAATATAACGGCTATAAAAAATAATCTAAATTTCATCATTTTCAATTCTACCTCTGCTTAGATCTCATGTAAAAAGAATATAGAGGTATGGGAGTAATTTGTAAAGGTATTGAGAAAATTCCAACAGAGGTAAATTTAAAACATATTCAATGATTTAATTGGTACAATAAAAATTATTCGAAATGGACCCGTAACAAACCAGAATGGTTTTGCTCCACTTTGTTGGCAATAATAGCAATCACATTATTTTTTCTGATCAGTGATTAATATTAAATAATAAAAATGTTGCTTTCACGAGTTTTCGCGCACAAATCACGAAAATGACGCATACATGGAAGCCCACTAAACATCGTAATTATTCCTGACCTCACCAATTAAATTATTTAATTTTATATTCTCCGTTTTTTAATTTAACATCCATTTGCAATCAAAAAATTGTTTCCCATTCTTAATGGGTGCTGGGATTAGCCCTAAAAACGTGATTCCACGTGATTAAAGTTTAGTATTTGCGAATGGTTTTACTTTAACGCACGTGAAAGTGGTTTTAGAAGTGATTATAAGATATTCCTAACGAATATTTTATAAGTGATTATTCCAAAAGTGACTATAAAATGCTGCAACAAATTTTTCTTAAAAATAAATGTAATTTTTTTAAAGTTAAACTATCTCGAAATTCATAAAAACCATTTTAAAATCTATAAAAATAATCTTAAAATCTGTAAAATATTTTTGAATTTCGTAAATTTTCTATCAGGGTCTATAGATTTTTTCTCTTTAACAGACCCTAAACACGTAGTTCAGCTTTTGACTATTGAAGGGTACGTATAACCGATGAATGATTATTTGGCATTGACGAGTTTTTTCAGTGGAGATGGTGGGGACCAATGTGGCAACTGAAATGACGTACTCGCAGTCCCAACGACAACTATAATTGTAAAACGACAATGGATTCCCCAGGTCCGGATTTTGAGCTTCACACCTCAACTATTTTATACAAGTTTTAAATATAAGATATTTTTAATTAAAAATAAATTTACGTCCATAAAATGTATTGATATTATGCAGATGCCAAGCACTGAATTTACAGGTACCTGTCATCAATAAAATTTTTTATGGAACCCATTTTTCCAATTTTTCTACTAAAAAATAGTTATAATTTTAACCCAAGAAAAAGGGATAAGTAGCATTTTTGCTATGTGAGTATGTACACGTTGGAGCACCGTGTATCCGGAAGTTTTCTCAGGATCAGATTTGCCACGGAATTTTGTAGAACGCAGAACTTTTCACCTCGATCAACGGAAGCTGTAACGGCCGTTTGTCAAATAGGATACACGGCCACGTCAGCCTCCACGGCATTTAATTTGCTAAACCTTTATCAATTCTTATGAATTGATAAAAGTCCGAGGTAAATTTAGTTCTAATAAAACTTTTAGATACACAGTACTTCAACATGTATACTTCTGTAGTAAAAATGTAATTATAGAAAAAACGTACATTCATCAAAACATAACTTATACAACTTTACTTAAAAGAGCGAAATAATGGGCAATGCCATGTTTCTCATCCATTTTCACATTAATTGTTTAAGAGTATGTTTGGTAACAAGTAATCAATATTGCGTCTTGCTCTGTACTGAACTGAAGGGATCCATGTTTGGGACTGAGGAAAATTATGCGAAAAAAAGTTCTTGTACTTAATATTTAATATCAGAGTCAATTATTAAATAAATCTCCCCTTTTGTTTTAATCTATTCGATATAAATAATTATTTTACATTATCTGGGTTAGCCAAATAGTTCCATGAGAAATTCTTATATATATTGGGAGCACCCCGTCATTTGTAATTACCTTTAGGCTATGTTTGGTTGGATGGAGGGGAAAGGAAGGAGATGTATAGGAGGGAAAGGGAAGGGATGGAAGGGTATAAAGCTACTTTGTTTGATTTAGTTAAAGGGGAAGGGAGGGGAATGAGTTTTAATGATTCTTTGTTTGGTTCAGGAGGGGAAGGGAGATAATTTAATAATCAATTTACTATTTTACCCATGTATGTTGATTTATATATATTTATTTATACAATTTATTTAAATTAGTTTTCACTCATGAAAATTAATCTATCCTTCTATTTAATTAAGTTAAACAATTATTAAGGTGCTTCCTCATATAATTTATTTAAATAATTAATGAGCAAAAGGGAAAGTTAATGTTAAAGGGAGAAAATAATTAATTACATATTTTTTAATCTACCATTTAATTTAAAAAGTTTTATAAATGATAGAATTCACTCTTCGCTGTAACCGTTCAATATCGCTTTCCCATCTGGAACCACTCCAATATCCATGGAAGAAGACGAGGCCTATAACTGTTTCACGTTGTTAAAAATCAAGGTTGAAATGTAATGATTTGCTCTTTACTGGCATAACGCCGTCGATGCTGGAATTATTTTGCTCTTGAGCCTCGGCCTTCGAATCCAACGGTCTGAAATCTAGATCTAAGCATGACTCCATTTCGGGAAACACGTACTCACCGAAAAGAGACGAGGTCATCAGAGAAATAACAAAAATATGGTAGGGGTATTTTAGTCTAATATTTTTATTCCCCTCTAAAACCCCCAAATTGGAGGGATCGAAAAGAGAGGGAGGGAAGGGGAGAGAGAAGATTATTTTCCATCCCCTCCCCTCCAAAAAATTGAAACCAAACAAGGGGAGGGTCTCATTAAACCTCCCCTCCCATCCCCTAACCAAACAGGCCCTTACGAGGACTCGTATGAAATATCTCTTTTTGATCCTTATTTTTGTCTCTAATAAGCGAAACGAGACACACACAAGTAAGTTGGAGCATTTTGATGGAGAAGAACATAAATGCAATCAAGAATGTCTTTAGTTTGATTGTCCAATTAAATAAATGCTTCTTTCGTTTCAAATTAGTAAGGTGATTCAAATCAGTGCTCTTGCTTCTTCTTCTTCTTATTTTTATTGCAGTGCTCTTTGCTTATTGACAAATGCATCATGAAAGGTAAGAAAGAAAATAATGGGACAACAATCAAACGCCTGTACGCCACAAGAATGAGTGGGCATCACTGATAACTCCTTTGATCCCCTCTCACTTCTAACACCGATAATAATTAATGTAAAAGTTAGATAACTTCTGTTCTGTTGACAGATTAATAAATTAATTGAGTAATGCATTTAACATCTTTCTTTAAATTAATTTTTCTGATTCATTGACTGATGGACAACGTAATAATACATGGCTATTTTATAATATATGTTATAAATAAGTAATTAATTTATTTTTATTAATCTTCCTAAAAAAAGTCAACTTACTCTTATATTAAAAATTGATGTTAGTATAAAGATCAAATTGATACCCATCCATTATAAATTGCTAATTTAACTATTTCTATAATATTAATATATACAAATTGATCATCTAACTCTTGAAAACCAATTGCTAATAATAATTAAAGTGGGGATGTCAATCACTTAACCTCATGAATAGTGAGCCCATTACTGAATTCGAACCCACTCGTGCTTTGAGATAATAATAATTAAAGTGGGGATATATATGCTCTTTCTCTCTATGGCCTCACCTCTGATCCAAAACATCAGAGTCAGTTTGTTTTTAATCATTTCTTTACTAATACCGAGTAATTTAAATTTGTCTTAAAAGGATATTAATGTTCTTGGTTTATTCTTAAAACTAAATACATCAAGCTTGTTTAGCGGAGCGATTGTAAAAGTCAAATGTACATTCAACAGTGATCTTCCGCAAAATGAGATAATCTCCTTCATATATTTACTTCGACTTGCTTAAAAGTACTTCTCTACTGCATTTCCTAACATGCACAATATTTACGGGAGAAAGGCAAAAAAATCATCGTGATTCAATCTACCCCTAATCCAAACAGATACGGTAATGTTCATTTTTCTTATTGACCTTATCGTTTTTTATTTTATACATATGCATAGATAGAATATGGTACAACTTGTATCTGAGTTCGCCTTGCCTTCCCAGTGTTTTATAATCTCTAGCGGAAATCACAATTCAATCTTTGTTTTAACTAAGAAGGCCCATATGTATGGGTAATTTAAATATTAACGATGTTATCAATAATTTGCACAAGACACAAATTTTTATATATTTTATTTTTAAATTAATATTTGATATTGATACTTCATCTTCAATCAATTCGCTGGCTGCGATCAACGAGTGATTGTGAATTTGAGAATCCAGAGCTACAGCTTAGCTGTACGGGTTTATCAAATTCCAAATAATTCGGAATATGGGCCAATCTAAGGGCCGGCCGACTTAAAGGCTGAGTTGCAAAACTACATCTCACTTTAAATTAAGATGGGCCAACTTCGGCCCGAACCATTCAACTTGTGGGCTAAGCAACCCCTGGGTCGTAAAAGGATCAACCCCAGAATCAAACAGGCAATCAAGAGGATGCATATGAAGCAAGTTCATTATAACCAAGTAAAAGCTTTTTATTCCATAATTCAAGATAGCAACACCAGTCTGCTATGGTAGTAAAGTTGGCGGAGAAAAATAGCAGAGTGCCAATCCTTAACCTAAAGGCGTCGGCTAACCTAGTTGATCTTGAACTGAACATGCATTTCCATGGCAATGCGAAGCAATAACATTTACAAACTAAATGTTTGAGGTACGGTAACTTCTAATTACTGACTACGAACTACAGTTAGTGCAGTAGCATCTGTCAAGCACTTCACTCATATCATACCATGGAAAGCGGCTGAATCCAACAGTACTGCTTTGATTTGCTCAGGGACCACGTCTAGCCCTTCTCCACATTGCTGTTAGGCAACAGGAAAACACTATGAATCCGAAAAATCATGAGATCTTTCATCAACCTAACTTTTAATGAGCTTAAAGAATACACATCAACTCATCAACAAGAAACAATCTTTTCACATTACGCTAACTTCTACCATTACGCCAACATACCTCGGCTCTGAACACATCTAGAGCAAAGCCATTGAAACAGCTGATAACGGCCTGCTGAACATCCAACCCAAGGTTGTCCAAAGCTCTCATGGTGGAAAGCAAAAGGCCTGGTCTGCGGGCACAGAACATATGGATGTTGACAGCTCTCCCTTCCCTTACTCTAACCTCCACCTAGAAGTTCAGAAACACACTGGTCAGGGTCAAAGCAATATCTGCAATGACCTAGCAAATATATTTGCTAAACGTAAATATACTTCACAAGTAAATAGTCGTCAAACGTTATTTGAACTTTGCGTTAATAAAGCTTTGGGACCTAAACCATCACAAGATACCAAGCCATGCTAATTAAGTTATAACTTCATTCTAATCACAAACATGATATATCAAGAAGAGACCATAAAAAAGACATGTTGATGGTTGCACTTATTATCTTGTGATTTAGTTTTCATTCAAAGTTAGCAAATTGAGATTTTATGAAATTAAACAATAAAAATCAAATTTTATAACTCTAAATGTCAGAAAATGAAGAAGAACTAAAACAAAATGAAAAAAGATGTCAAAGCAAACTCAAACTCAACCATATGTCTATCACACATTCAAATGTCAAATGCAGGTCATCGCTTGGCTGCAAAGGATCTGAAACAATTACAAGTCAAATGCCGCATGATATATGTCAGTGCCTATATTTGACATGCTGACACGTATATTTAATATAATTGTGCTGCACAATTCACATGCTTCAAGGTACGCAGTCAGATCCTTGAAGTTGTATTCCTAATGGATGTTAAAAATAATTAACATTATTGAGTCCAAAAGAACCAGCACCATTAAGAAAAGACATGGACCAAAACAACAGAGATTATGGCAGCACAACCAGATTTAGGCAGGCATCCTTTACTAATAGGAATAGACTTCCATGATTATGCAGTTTCTCTGTACCAACCTATATAGAATATGGTATACAAGAGAGGATCAAATGACAGTCTCAATTGAGGGGATAAGGACCTTTAAAACATCAATACACACTGATTCAATAACTAAGCTGTTATTCTTTGTTTCATCATCCGTTGTCACCATTAGAATCTATTGAGATATGAAGCCACCACACAGGATGTCATTCACATCATCCCTGATCAATGTAACAATTGAAACATGCCAGATTAATTCGGTATGCAATTTGCTATTTTGGAGGAGTACATGGCAATGGAATTTTCTAATTTGTTGGAGAGGGAGTATGTTTGCTAAAGGGTTCAGGTGGCTAACTGTATATAGGAGAATTTCCACAAACCCATTTTCGGGCATCCTCATTGTTTGCATAGAAACGTCACTATGTATAGTTTAATTGGTGTTCTACTGGTACTCTGGCCCCTAGAACATGTTCTTTCTCATGGTACCTAGAAATAACTATCATGTTTATGTGTACTGTACTAGTCATGCATTTTGGGGCAATGGAGAGTTACAGCAAGGCAAGTAAGAAGGATGATAAGGCAGGAGCAGGACAGAAAGAAGAAAGCAAGTGGTTCATGAAGTAGCGCGTAGCATTTATTTTGCATGTGAAATTCTCTCCACAGTATATTCAATTTTAATGAAGGACAACGGTTATCTCCTCTTGCATGAGAAAATCCAGATCATAAAATATCATGTAGAATATCCTTCTCTCAAGATTTTACTTAAAAAATATAAACTGAAATCTCAGTTAAATGATGTAAATGTTTATTTCCAGCAAAGAAAAAATCCAGAATTGGTATGTGTAGTACATAGTTAATGTCATTGACAGTTTTAATTATGAAACAGATAAAATATGGTCGGCCGTTATGTCATGTTGTTTAGCGAATAATTATCAATTATTAACTATAGCTTAGAGTTTTCAAAAGGCAAGATGTAGCACAAATTTACAAAGGGTCAATTGTGCAATCCTTATAAAGATCCTATATTAAAATTGGTCAACAGTCCACATTCACAGAATATTTAGATGATGCAATTCAATACTCTTGGCAGGTAGGAACAACATATTATGCAACTCAAAGCAACAAGTGTCACACATATAAATTCAGTATCCTAGATACTAGCCAATTACACACACATAGTAGACTTCATACATCTTTTGAGGCAATTTCAACTGTGACGACCATTACCTTTGTCTGCAGGTAATAAACTACTACAATGTAACTGAAGATGAACAAGTTTGCTTCATAATGAACAAAGATTACCCTTGCAGCTTGGTTTTTAGGGCTTGGCAAGGAGCTAGGGCAAAGCTCTTCCTTGACTCGACAGGGAAGTGTTGGTGAAGTGGGAGGGTGAAGGCTTGTAGAAGTTGGTGGCAATAAGACAGGAGGAGTCGACTCCAGCTCATTGTGAAGGTCATTAATCCGCTGAAGCAGCTCCTTCAAGTAGTCAATAGCATCCCCAAGTATCGAAGCCCTATCCATCTGTATGCAGATAAAAGAATATTAGTGTGCAGTGAGTGAGCTGTTCATATTAAGAACCTAGCCGATGACTATAGCCACAACAACATGGATTAAATTTCAGAGTCTTGAGACTTATCATGAACATCACATACCAAGTTCCTCAAACATGAGAGATGGCACATCATTTCTCATAACAGGACCTACCATGGAACAAACTTCACTTAAGTCAACTTTCTACCAAAGAAAGGACGCAAAAGTTGTACCTCATTGTTAAACAATGAAATGCATAGTTCTCTGAATCCCTTAAAAATTTAAATCATTCAAGATTTGTAAACTGGCGAAGTTTAAACCATGCATTTTCTGTGTACCCCTAGTAGCGATAACTGAGAAGTCTAAACAAAATGGTTCAAACCAAATACACGTACCTTACTAATCTTCGGCACAACTGACCTCAGCATGTACAACCTATCATTTAGTTTCTTTCTTCGCCGCCTCTCGGCCATCAGATTTTTGGCTGGTTGCCCTTTTTTCTTTCCCTTCTGGTCTCCACCAGTGACAGAGCTATTGGCATTAGAATTGCTCCCCACATCATAAGAATTCTCCTTCATCTTACCATTCTCATTAAGCTCATCAGAATCATAGTTCAGCCCCGATGCGTCAATGGAAGCTTCCTCAATTTCGCCATCTTCGACTCCTTTTCTCTTCCTCGCCATGTTCTCCAACCGTGTAGAGCAATTTTCGAATCTCGACGCCGAAATCTCCATAGTTCCCAGTCTATCAGTTCCATGTGAACTATTACGGAGCGCTGCTCGCTTCTGAAAGAGAGTAGGTGCCGCACCCACTGGAGGGGAAACTTCAAGAGGTCGCAAAATCTTAGACCGGTTCAACAACAGAGCACCACCCGGATTATCAAACCCTCCTAAGCCGGAAGGACAAAACCCGCCACCTAACGAGACGGCGTTGTCAGCTGCTGGGAGCAGCCGAGAAGCTAGAAACTCAGAGTTTGAACTCAGTTCGAGATTACCCATCTGGGGTTGAGTATTCAAGCACGAGAAATCTGTCAAAACAGGGAAATTCGAAGAATGAATTCCCCGAAACGGAACAAGGAACCCACCGTCAGAGCTCAAATCTAAGCCATTGTCAAAAGGGTGGTCGCAAATGACATTGAGGAGGGAAGGGAAAGAAGATTTGGGCCGTAAAAAGTGCTGTGGCTGAGATGGGTCAACTATGAATGACTGTGAACAGGAAGACGACGAATCCACTGGCTGTACTGGAAAACCATCAGCTGGGTTTGAACAAAATACGATATCAGCGGTTTCTTGGGGATTCGGGAGACTGAGGAGGTCTTGGTGAGCTAAATTGACGGCAGAGTTCATGTACCAGTCAACTTCGAGGATGGATTTGAAGGAGGTTAGAGGGCCGCCCAAAACAGCGTCTTCGTCCTTGAGCTCACCGTCGTCATTTCTGATCCAAGAGGCTTCGTCTTCAGCTTTTCCTGCCATCCAAGGGACGACATTAGCTATCGGTGGCATCTCTCCCTCCATGGCGTCAGAGCGCGCGACACTGGAGAGCAGAGAGCGCGAGGGAGTGTGTTTCGATAAGCAAGGTGGCGAGAGATGAAGGGGAAGGATGCTCAAGTTCGAACGTTATGTGCGGCTGCTGTTTGCTTCACCAATATCGACATGTACCATGAGGGCGGCCCCTCATTTTTGTTTTTTTGGAACGCAAAGTTTAAGAAAATTAATTGAGATATGATTGCAATAACCATCAAAACAATTATTGAAGTAAACTTAGTTCGCTTTTATTTACAAATTAAAGAGATAGGATATTACGGTATTTATTATTTTTTAAACTATTTTATTTAACTTGTAAATTAATATAAATTTAATTTTACAGGTAAATTACATATAATTTAAAGTAATTTTTTTAATTTTTCAAAAAAATTAAGTAAAACTTGCATTAAAATTCAGAAATTCTTAAAAATTTGGTAGAGCCTCAACCAAGGTCCAATGTTTCGATCACACTAGAGTATGGCTTCGTTTGGAAACCCGTTGAGAAAACGGACACAGATTCCTAGGTACTTTATGTGAGAGGAATTTTGTCTCGACTTGCGTAAGAATGGGTTTTGGGGGTCAAAACGGGGTTCCTAACGGAAACCCAAACGAAGCCTATGTCAATATAATACTCGATGTGCGTGCGTGAGATAGAGTTAGTTGCCTCGAACTGTGTGATGTTTTTAAGAATATATAAATAATACTATGATTTATTTTTATGTTTTTGCCTGGTAGTATTTTAAAAGATTTATCAAATCTAAGTATTCGTAGCTGAAGCCTCTTCGTTGAAGAGCACGTTTAGAAAAGTTAAACATGCGTATAACATTATTTTTTTATAAAATAAAATAATCTCTTTTACATATTTACTTCGATTTATTATAAGTATTTCTCTGACACAATGTCTGCTGCCGTGCACATGATTTTGACTCAGCCAGGCATATGAGTAAATATTCCATTCAATTATATGTGTTAGTGTTCAAATTTAGCAACACAAGTCTTTGGATATGTGTTGGGCCAACTTTTTAATTGGTTGTGGAAAAGACAAGGAGAAATCTAAAGGCGTCACCAGCCTTGAATGAGATCACAGACTTGTTCCATGTGTAATTTCTGCTTTGATTGAAACCTTTTTGAAGCATTCCCTGACACGTTCCCTCGCATTCAATTATTCATGAGAGAGAAACGCAGAGAATATAAACCCCAGAAAGCGATTTGGGTTGAAATTTATTCACCGTAAAAAGCCAATTTGATCTTCTCCTTCGTTCCCCCCCCCCAGGTCTCCGAAGCAGTGACTGGTACTCATGATTCGTGTCCTTGTTTACTGTCTTTTTCAAAATTGTTCTCCTGCTTATCTTCTCAACCTGCGATCTCCAACCAGATTTGACTCTCATTCCCAGTCTCCCTCCTCTTCTTCCCTCTTTCCACTGCTCCTTGTCCAATCTCTTTACGTAATGGTACCGTTTGGCAACGTGATACTTTTATTTATAAGCATGTTGAACAGTGTTTTTACGTAAAACGAGACAATCTTCTCCACATATTTGTCTCGATTTGTGTAAAAGTACTTCTCCACCGCATTGCCAAACGGACCCAATGACCCAGCACATCGATGGTGCAGTTGCTCCCGCAGTTAGTGGCAGTGCAACAGCTTTACGAAGAAAAACCATTTAATTCAACTCAGTGCTCCTGTAATGTTATTTGTATAAACATTTCTAATATTTTTATCATAGGAAGAAAAGGTTCATTTCAAAGTTTAATAATTTTTACCTTTGCCCCGATCACCATGAATAAGTGAGTGAAAACTAGAAAATTTAAGAATAGTGAACTGCTGATGAAATTGTATGATAAATTCAACTATGTGACTTGTATTGGTGATGAACGAAGTCTCTTTTCTGTCCTGTCAACAGGATTAAAGGAGCATGTATGCCATAATGGGTGTGTTTGAAAATCTGTCGGGAGAAAAGAGTTTACGGGTTTTGAAAAAAATTTATGGATTTCAAAATGATTTTTATGAATTTCGATATGATTTTACGGGTTTCGAGATGATTTTATCTTAACTTGCGTGTACAGTTGAAAATGAGTTCTTCCCAAACATGTACAATAAGTTTTTGAGCCAACAAATATCTATATAGTTTAGTCCAGGGAAAGCATTCAAAAAGGGGCACCTATAATTCTCATCGTAACAAAAGTAATCATATTTGATATACTATCATGTATTAAATGTAGTTATCTCTTTTAACATAAATTCAAACTTTGATATGGTTCATTATGATATGAGACTGATATATTTTATTAAACACAATTCAATTGATACCGCGGAATGTAAGCCTATTTGGGAATGCAGTGAAGAAATATTTTTACGTAAACTGAAGTAAATATGTATAAGAAATTATCTCATTTTACGGAAAACAACATTGAACAGATTTTTAACGTTTTTTTAACATAACGTAAAAAAAACCGTGTTTCAGAAAGAGACCAGGTTACATTAGAGGCCCTTTTTTCTGGAGCCTACGTGGACTTTCCTATTCATCCAACCCAATATAACACCACCAGAGCGGGTCAGTACAGGAAACAACGGATCGAATATTTTCACTGACCTTACATTGGTAACCATCGAGATCGCCTTATGAGTTATGCTTATGACCATCTAATCTGTCGATGGAGTTTCAGGTAAAAAAAAAACCTCAGATATTGAGCAAAATTAGACCGACATCAATTTCCGGTTCCATCTTGGTTTTGTGACTCCCAAAAAAATCAATAACCTAATGATTAGCGTTGTTTTTTTCTGGGTACGTACAGAATTCCTAAGCACTATTAAATCGATGTAACATGACAGAACAGTAACTTGAGCATGTTGGATGCCACACGTGGCACACATGCAGCTAATGGAGAAGAACAGATTAACTAAATCCATATGGGTCCCTATGTAATTTTCCATCCGTGTTAGCATCAGATGAGACTTAAGGGGGCAAAATCCAGCTCAAGTGCTCAACGACACCAATTCATATTCTCTATTATCATCACGAAGAGAAGAGCTCAACACGCAGAACTTAAAATACACCTCTTTCCCCCTTTCAACCCATCTCTTCATCTGAAAAGGCAAAGGCGTGATATTATTAATTGATGGATGGAGATGCCCATTTTAGATAGAGGACATTGACATGGTCCATTCTCCACATGGTTTAATTTTGAGCTGGAAATAAAAGAGTGACCATTCCAGGTCACATCATTAAGAGGGTGTCCCAAATCCAAACAAAACAATGGGACCAGAGGGCATTAATAGTTTCATGGGTCAAGTAGGGCTGAGCATTGGGCGGGCGGAGTTGCCCTGGGGGGCGCCCCGCGCCCCGCCCGTGAAGGAGATCACAAGTACAGGGCACCTCGTACCCGTGGTCCTGCCCGTTTAGGCCCGTGTCTACGGGGCACGGGTCTAAACATGCGGGTGTCACGGGTAACGGGTTACCCGTGACACCCCCCAATTAAAACACAAAAACCAAAAAAATAATCAGATTTCAGTCATTTCACTCAAGGTCCAGCATATTTGAAGTAAGCAAGAACAGGACAAAGAGAATAAGCTTAGCACAGATAATTAGATTTCACTCAAGGTCCAGCACATGGACACATTACAGGTTGGTGGAAGTGGAACCAGCCAAAAAAAACTGAACCATTCATTTACAACCAACCAAGAGAGAGAGAGAGATCAGCATACAACCAGCCAAAAAAAACTGAACCATTCGTTTACACTAAGACATAATACTTCAACTTGGTTTTCTATCAGCAAGCATCACAGGACTAGACAGCAATTGTTTTTTTAAATCCTAAACTGAAGTCATTAGAACTTAGAGAACACATTCATCACTTGGTTTATATGCACATGGACACGTTACAAGTTGGTGGAAGTGGAACCTCTTCAACTGATTTTTTTTATTTTTCAAAATATTAAATCCAGATCTAGATCATATCTGAGAGAATGAAGCCAGTGACAAACCTGAAAGTGATTTTGGCTTGATCATGGGAAGACGATAAGCATAAGTGCAGAACAAAAGACAGAGACGCGATCAGGCGACTTCGATGCAAAACTTGCATTCTGATCTGAGACTGAGAGAGTGAAGACGATAGGCAGATGTATAACAGAAGTCAGAGACGGAGACGGAGACGGTGAGAGGGAGGCGACTTCGAGAGAGCGACTGAGTGAGCAAGAGAAACTCGGTGAGGGTGAGGGCTTGAGGCGTGGCTTGAGGGCTTGAGGTGACTGAACTCTAAAGACTGAAGTCTAAAGGAGGCAAGAAGCTTCGCGAGGCCCTTAGTTAGCTTAGCTGTTGAGGGAAATTTTTTTTTAATATTAGGTGCGGGGCATGGGCACCCCGGTGGTGCACCCGTTTCCTGCCCCGTTAAGACAACACCCTACCCGTTGGATGACTTGCCCGTACGGGTTCAAAATGGGCGGGTTAATGCGGATTTATTTCAACGAGTAACGGGCGGGTTGGGCGGGTTCGGGCTTACTTGCTCACCCTTAGGGTCAAGTATGAATCATTTCTCTTACCAAAGCACAGGTCTTACCATAAGTTGACTTTATTTAAAGCATTGGTGCCGTTTGGTAAAGTGTCATAAGCATTTATAACCACATTCAACAGTGTTTTTTCCCAAAACGAGACAATCTCCTCCATATATTTGCCTCGGCTTGTGTGAAAGTACCCATAAGTACTTCCCCACCGCGTTGACAAATGGACTCAATTATTTAACATGGGATGTGAAGATAGCTTCAATAAATGTTCGAATCTTGGTTCATCTCATTATAAAGAATCAACCCATTCCATTAGACATAAATGCAGTTGATACTTATATAATCATTGAAGCCGTGGCATTTTCACTCCAATTTTGGAGACTTTTTATGAAAGCCTCTAACAGTGGATCTGGACTCCTGAGAGCCCCAGTTCGAGCTGCCAGAAGAAAGACACAAACAGTGTGGCAAAGGAGAAGATGGTGAAAGGGAAGCCCCGTACAAGTTTGGTGTGCGGCATCGATAGAGAGATAGAGAGAGGCTTCAATTCTCTCTCGATCGTTTTCGCGGTGCACTTGTATATGAGTGAAGCAATTAGCCTCAGGGCCTCAACGGGGAAATTAGCCATGCAACATTACGTCCTGTGCCTGGGAGCAGGTTCATAAATAGTCTGCTTCCACAGACGTCTTATATTTATGAATTAAAGAAACACGCACGCATGCCCAGAGAAAAAAATGGTAGGCTTCGACTTGTTTTTGTCCATCTGATCGGTGTCTCGGGCCAGTCCAGATTTGCATTTCTGAGGGGATTGTGTTTATGGCTTATCCCTGTTTCTATCAGCGTCGAATATAGCACTATACATAAGCTTCAATGTTGGATCGCCTTTCGACAGTGATGATCAAAATAGGTACTTTTGAAACAGAGAACTGATAAACTCCTCACATTGAATCCTTAAACCGACAATATTTGACAGTACATAACATAAATAAGCTAGAGGGGCTAGGCGAGTTGATCAGGCGAAGGGAACTCGAGACTTTTAAAGCTGGTAAACCCTCCATCAACCACAATGTTTTGCCCTGTGACGTACTTCGCATCGTCGGAGGCCAAGTACAAGGCCGCCCGGGCCACATCAATTGCTTCACACTTTGCACCCTGAAGCCCACCAAGCCCACCCACAATCTCAGCTACCTGCTCTTGTGCCAAGCCCGGGTAAAACTTCCCTATCTGCTCCAGCGTCATTGGTGTGGGAATTGGAGCTGGAGATATGCAGTTGATTCTGATCCCACTCCGGCACAGCTCACTTGCGGCAAACTTTACTATCCCTTGTATTGAAAATTTGGACATTGAGTACGGATAAGGCCCGAGCCCACCCAAAATCCCACTTATGCTTGATGTACACAAGATAGCCCCTGAGCCCATGGGTACCATAACCCGAGCCGCATGCTTTATGCCTGCAAGTGTGCCCCGGAGGTTGACCCGCATGACGTGGTCGAAGTCATCCAGGTTGAGCTCAGAGATGGTGTGTGGGAAGGTTGGGCCTGTTATTCCGGCGTTGTTGTACATTATGTCCAGTTTTCCGTGGCAGTCCACAGCGACATTTACTGCTTCCGCAACTTGGGCCTCATTGGTGACATCGCATTCCACAAAGTGGGCTGAAGGGCCCAGTTCTTTGGCAACCTGTGGCCCAAGAAGAGTGTCCTTATCAGCAATTATGACTTGGGCCCCATTCTGGATAAATTCATGTGCCGATGCCTTGCCAAGCCCACTTGTGGACCCAGTTATCAGAGCCACTCTTCCCTCAAACCTGTATTTTGGAGCCAATACGATGACCATTGTTAGTTATCATTGCAGCGAAGAGAGAAAGGAGATTATATAATGCCAAACGAATTCGCTTGTTTGAAATGGGCAATAGAGGGAACGGTGGTGGACTGTTCATGATGACTTATTTGAAGGTGACACTATCAGCTTTATCTCAGCTGTCTAAATCAGAAGAAAGTATCGTTTCTTTTTGGTGAAGTTGGGAAGATGATGTTGTGGACCCTAGTTTCCTCCAACAAGATTGATTAAAGATTGCCTCTCTTAAGTGACTTTGAAAAAAGAACGCAAAAGAAGAAGGAAAAGACTGAGAGATGATCTTTACCTACACATCCTAACTTACGACGATTGATTATATATCAATGCTAATTTTTGCTACCACAAGGACAGCTCAGGGGATTGCGTTTCTGATGTGGCCTGAAGATGGGAGTTTCATTGACAGCCCCCTGAAGGTTTTGCTACAGTGTTATATTTCTATGTTATCAGCTAAAAAATACTACTTCTGATCACTGATATAAAATCTTATTGGCATAGTGCGGATTACATTACAAACGAGATATTATATTAGAGACCTAAGGGAATGTTTAGAGTTGAAATAGGTTATTAGCACGTTTAGTTAACAAATAAAATAAACAGAAGGAGGAGGAGGAGGTGTTTACAGGATGCATGTATGGGAAGAGAACATGCAAAGTTAGGGGTAGGTGTCATATACGGTTTGCGCTCGCATGTGCTTCACTGAAATCCCTTGCAGTGTATACGATAATCTTAAAATGGCTTGTTACTCACTCTACAGTAAGTTTTCGTTTGGCAGCTCCCACAGATACATATATAAGATCAATTCACCATTTTCAGTGGGTGCTTGTCATCCATGTCAACATTAATCATCAATATATAAAACTAAAATCTACATCTAACAACATTAATGGCCGGCTTGCACTAATTTTTAAAACAGGCTACAATACATAAAATGTACTACTCATATGACAAACAAACACACAAGCAGACGGGCACACAAGTTAGGGAATTTCAGGTCAAATGACCCCTCGCTGTTTTGATCGAGTTTGAAAATGAAAACAAATATGATGTGCTTGGTGTATGTGCGCGCGCGTTTTCGTGGTTTTAGGGATTTGGGGGTATCAGCTGCGTTCCAAATTTGGGTGCTTTCCATATGTATTTTTTTTTTTTTAAGTTAATGGATTCTACGTAAAATGAGTAATAGGTTAATATCTTATAAGCAAACCATCAGTTTTTAATTTTTTTATGAATTTTCAAAAATACACCCTCTA
Source organism: Vachellia pachyceras (assembly GCA_025593235.1). NCBI lineage: Eukaryota > Viridiplantae > Streptophyta > Magnoliopsida > Fabales > Fabaceae > Vachellia > Vachellia pachyceras. The sequence continues at coordinate 26,616 of JANTPZ010084060.1, forward strand.
AAATTTGAATAAGTTTGATGCTTTTTAAAATATTTTAACTTAAAAAAAATATATATTTAAAAAATTATAAAAAATTGAAAAACGAACCATTTTTGTCATAATATATCAAATGCCATTTCATGTAGAATATAATGATCTAAAGAAAAGAAAAACATTTGGGAAGCATCCCAAAATTGGGGTGCAGCTGACCACATCAGCCCTGGTTTCAGGTTTTGCCATATAATATGCATTCGTAATTATGATTTAATGGTGAAAGTGGCAAGAACCAAGAACTGGGTTCAGCATTTATAAGTGATCAGTAAGAATCGCACTAAGCTAGTGTGGAAATTAAAGCTGATCTTCTTTCCAGGAAGAGAAATGACGTGAAACAAAAACACCATCCATTCCCAGAAGAAGCATGACAGAAACGGAACAGCCTTAATTCTTTCCTTTTTCTTAAAATACAAAAGAAGCTCGCAAATATAATTCATCACAGACTCAACGACAAGACACAATACGTTCCCAGAAAAATACCCGAAAAAACTGATGAAATAATATTAATTCTCTCTCTTGGATCTTACGGAGACATAATTTCTTCCTGGCATGAGAGAGAGAGAGAGAGAGAGAGAATCATCACAGGCTGTCCCCCTCCCTCCTTCTGCCAGGAAGGACGAGCTGGTTAATTAGATGACAGTAGTTTGTTACTCGTATAGTAGTGGTTTTCGTGAAAAAATAATTAAATATAGGAGAAATACACCTGTACATCAATAAAAGCACCGGTACTATACTGAATACTGATCGTCGTATTCAATGATCCATCGGTGAATTGTGGCTAGCTAGTTAATAAAAATCTGGCTACATAGTAGTGGTGATAATAATAATAATAATAATATGAGACTCACCTTCTTCCACCAACCGTTGCATAGAATCTGCTTTGCTTTTTAAGCGCTTCACCGATGAAGCTCCTGAATTTTAACTCCCTGGCAAATAGATCCAAGAAAATATAACAGTACTTAACAAAACAACAGACCTCAGATTTTCACATTAATAGAATCATTGAGAGACCAAGCAGTGAGGGGAACTAAAAAAGGTGTCTACGGTAATTAAACGACGACTCAAAGGATCGACGAAAGAACCTTGATAATGTTCTGAACATGCTGGCGTTGGAGACAGCGGATAGATCTCAGATTCTCCGGTAAGGTTTGAACTTTGAAGACAGAGACAGTAGCGAAGGTTTTATCAGTGTATTTATGGAAGGAGCAAAGAATCCTTATTGTTTTATGTTGTATATATATTGTAATACTGGACCCGCATTTTCATGCAGAGAGAGAAGAGGGGAGAGGGAGAAGAGGGAGTGGGGGGAGGGATGAGGAACAACATGGCTGGCTCTTTGTGATCTGTCCTATTTAATGATGCGTATGAGGAAGTTGACGTTGGAGAAATAAAAAAGAAACTCATAGCATATGGCTGTTTAATGTCCACTCTATAGTTGATCCCATAGTCCACTTGTCAATAATTGGGAAAAAAAATGAAGAAAGGGAGAGATGATAAATACAAACAATTCTTAATTTATAATTACGAGGGGGATAAATAGGATCACTGTTTTTTTTTTTTTTGGTTGGAGGGGGGATTTGGAAGTGAACTCAACATTGCAATATTGTGGCCAGTTCATTGGTACCATCGCAAGTAATAAGGTAGGCAAATACATACTATGAATAATCAAGGTCGAGTAAAATATATAATATTTTATTGTCTGATAATTAATGAAAGAATAAAATACATAACTTGATTCGAAGTTCAATTTATAGCAATCATAGAATCACAAACTGTAGAAAAGTTGCGCTAAATCATATGAATTTGGTAGTTTCAATCTATACGTGCTGTTCTTTTTGTTCAAATTTACTGTATTTTTAACATGAGAGTTAGTTGTGGATTATATATTATCTTAAACATTAAACTTCGTTACAATTTGTCTCATAACTTATTCCTTTTTTGTTCAAAATATCATTGTTGATGGTACAAATTAAAATCAAAGAGTGTTCATGATAAAATACAGTATTCTAGGGAAAATAGTTCATGCCTATTACAAATAATTAATATAAACCAATTTCTTTAAGTTATGCAGATTAATTATCTAGCCTGTATGTTAGAAACTGCATTTTTTTTAACCTATATGTTAGAAACTGCATTGATTCCTTATATATCATGCGAATCACACTCAACAGAAAATTCATTTCCACTAAAGGTTGACAGTGCTGTGTGAAGAATGGCTCACTGATTAACTTATCATTTCTGACATAGCATCTCGTAGGTCTCTATGTATAGTCCATTAGTACCACTGTTTTAAACTAACACTAATTAATAAATTAATGTTTTAGAGGCTGTAACTTGCTTTGACTTAATTTCACAGTTATCATTGAACTTTAACTTCATCTGTCAACTTCATTACATAGAAAGTCCAATATTCTCAAAATTAATCTGCCTCCTCATCAGTTCCTGGAGCCGGCCAGGAGCATATTGGAATATATTGTGGTGGCAAAACGGAGAAACACATCGAAAGCTAACTAATGATATATTAATTGATCGGCCAAGATTAAGAACAAAAAGGGTATAACGTGTGAATAATGAAAAGGCGCATGCAATTCAACAAGAATATCACGTCTGAAGATATGGATTGTGTTTTTGATGGAGAAGAGAGACAGAGTAGTGGACCGACCACACAATATAGATTAATAACAATAATTAATCTGAAATGCTTTTGCAGCCCCATCAAGACAAAAAGCAAGGCAAGACCTTTTTATAAAGACTATGCCCGCTACGCTAGTACGTCTCTCTCACTTCCCACCCCCCTTACCCTTTATCTTATTCTCTTTCTGGATCCTTTTCATTGTAATGTACAATTCATCGTCTTAATTACATAGATATTATCTGTCATCCATCTTTCTGTGTGCAGAGATCCCCAATGTTGTTTATTGGTCATTTTGTTTATGTTTAGTGTGTTATTGATGCTAACAAAAAAAAAGGCATTGTTGTAATAACTAAGGATTAATAGATTAATAGAGTGCTTGTTTGTTAGCGAGCCTTGGTTGACATGTTCTCCCATTTACTATTTCAATTTCCTTGACCTCCATGGCTCCACAGGCTGACCCATGATTTATCTTTGTTATAAAGCAAGTTTGTGCATCGGAATCACCGATTAACAGGAACCCATCCGTTAATATGTGTGATTAGTATGAATACCAATTTGACAAGAAATATAATCTTGAAAGAATGATTTAGATTGACATCTTATATTTGTAACTGAAGCAAACATTCTATCTAATTCTTAATTAGAGGTGTAGAGATTATTATATTGCAGACATGCATGTCGTGGTGTCCCTCTACTTTAATTTACATGACCGTGTATATACATAACCTTATTTCTACGTCCATGTCGACCCTGAAATGAAAACGAATGGACTAATTAGTAATTACGTACGTACAAGCACAGGTTAACTTTTAACCCACACAAGCTCGACGCGCACAGAGACAAGTTAAAATGTTAGTGCAGGACTGTGAAACATATATCGTTCTGTTGGCACGTAGTGGGTTGGATTGGAAAAACAGCAGAGCGAGTGTGTCTTTTTAGAGAAGAAGACAAAATGAAGGAAGGAATGCGAGGCAGAAGCAAATGGGAAGAACAGCTTAATAATGATGATGATGATGATGATGATAAGGTGCGTGATACATAGAATAACAATACTGTCATATACTCATGTTGTGTGGGAGGACAGCCGCTAGACAAGTGAGTGAAGGGCCAACTGCAACCCAGGAATTATGTCGCCACCTTTTCACACCCACTCGATTAATTAATTCATCCCTAACTAACGCTGTAAGACTGTGTTTGGATTATTAAAATGCATCAAATGTGAAGGATCTGTGTAGATGCATACACACACACACACACATAGTGGCCTCAATCATGCTGGTCTTTTCTGCAAAGTAAGAGTCCAACCCTCTTCCTTTTGTTCTTATGTTAGACGGCATTCAACCTGTTTTCTGGAACCCCTTTCTGCAAACACGATGTAATACATACTCATTTTTATATTCATTTATACTTGCTTTTATTGTATCGATAATATGGGACGACACCATTTCCATGTTGACTCCCGTCAAATCTCGCTGAGGGGTGTCAGTGTTTGTATGGGAGATATATACTATAGGCAGTGCCATGCCTCAGGATGAGCCTACTCGTATACAAAGTCAAACACTTGTTATAAAACCCTCTTCCAGCCAGCAAGCTATGCATGGCCGGCCATGGTTGAGGTGGCAAGTTTGTTCACTCGATCTGGAGGAAAATGCAGGTTTGAATATGGATAAACACATACGTTGAATAGTTTTGAAATGGACTAGTTTCAAGTTCAGATACCCTTAATAACTAAAAAAAACTTTTCATGCTCCTTAGCTTAAGTGCCCTTTGATAAAGTTTTTTAAGCTAGCTGAACAATCTCTAACTAATTATCCTCTGTTGGCCAGTAGAAGAAGTTTTGACCGCTTGATAAGATCTTGAATTTAAGTCTGTGTGAATATATAAAACGCATTTGGGAGATATACTTTCAATTACACAGTTCAAAGTTTGAATCTAACACAATGGGATATTCTTCACAAACTGGTGAATCAAAGGTGCTTAAGAGGTTAAAAATATTAAGTAATTCTGACTAGATTTGTTAATTTACATGGAATCTTTAACATGTCCCTGTGATGAGGAATGGAGGGACAGTTCAGGGAGCGACTTCTAAAAACATGCATCCTGGTAATGGGAATAGTTTAAAAGCAGACAAAGGGATGGAACACACACACACACGTTGGGGCGGTTTCCGATGGGCTAGCCACCTTTCAAGATTTGGGCTTTTTCATTTTTCCAAGATGGGCCAGACCCAGACAGATCATCTACGTCTGGCCCATCCAAACCTGATCTCGGCCCTCTTATGTTATTTTAAATGCATTCACTAAACTTCTTTGGGCTTTTGCATACATGAATTACAAGTCATAACTCCTGTGATTCTATCTCCTGCTTTTCCTTTTTTTTTTATACATAAATGTTAAGAAAGAGGTTAGGCTCACCCACGATTCAAGGATATGGCACCTAACTCATGATTCACTGGGGCCTGTCCCTCCGGACACTGGAACATGTCAAGCAAACTCTTTAGTTCTGACCATACAGGTAGGCCAACCCAGCTTCACTAAGCTATGGTGATGTCTCTTCAAACGTAACGACTGAAGTCGTGATAAAGTAGCACTCCCCAGGATCGAACCCTCTCCATTTAGATGAGAGTACTAGCTCAATCCTTTTGTGAGTTGAACAAACGGACGATGGGTTGCTTTTCCTTTTACCAATAACTCGTTTTCTTCAAAATAGTTGCAAGCCCATTAAAGTTTTGCAGGTAAATACTACAATTTTCTCGTAGCCTCCATATTAAAGTATTTTTTTTTTTTGTAAGTTAAAAAGTTTGAATACATTCATAAAGTATTTATTATTTATATCAGTATTTAATACTCACTCTGGTCTTTTGTATAAAATATTTTTAACCGGATTACGCGATTTAGCATATTATTTAATATTAATTACAGGTAATGAATACGTATAAAATGAATCTCTCTCTTTTTTTTCCTGTGTGCCTTTGTTTGTAAAGATCAATTGAAAGAGATAATTAATAGTAAAAAATGCTGACATATGATGTATTTGGGAAATGATCGAGATATGGAATGTAATTGATTATGGGTGGAATATTTAAAAATACATTTAATACTGAGATAATCTCGAGTGAAAACTTGTAAAAATGATCAAAATGTGTGCAAATTAAAATGACTTCAGCCTTTAATTTATTAATTGTATTTTGAATCTTGCATTGAAATTTTAAAAGGCTAAGGTTTGACCTTCATAGCTGTATCTCTTTTTTATTTTTACTGTGTTTAGTCATTCGACATCTAACATTTTTTTAACTCTATTACTATATTTGAGCAACCAACTAATCTGAATGAAGCAGATGTTGAATCATGCGAGTGGTGAACCCTTGCAATAAGGTTTAACGTTGTTTTATCCAGGGTTTGAATTCAAAACCCCGTATATACTGATTGGATGCTCTTATTAATTCAATCTGTAAAGCTAAAACCTTTAGGACACGTTTGATACGACGGAATTGAAGACATGGAAATAAAATTGAATTCCATCTTAAATGTTTGTTTGGTATGACTAAATCAATTCAATCAAAAAATGGTCAAATGAATTCCACACATCCACCCTGGAATTAATAAAATTCCATGGAATTCCAAATAGAACCTTCACATGAGCACGTCCTCACCGAGCATATCACACCATCGCGTCGCCGACACCTCCGGCCACCATTTGCCGAGCACCTCCAACCACGATGTCAGTGAGCACCTTCAACCTTGCGATGGCATTTGAGACGTCAGCAAGCACCTCTGTGACGGCATTCTTCGTCTTCGTTTCCCACCCTGCGACGGCATTCGCTTCATCTTCTTCTTCCACCATTCATGATGGCGCCAAATCTTGACGGCGACATATCTGCGAGATCTCCGATTATCCACAGCAGCAACTTTGACTTCGACTCCAACTTCAACAGATATGTGAGATCTCCGCCTTTGACTCCGACTTCATTTCGTCTTTGACTCTGCCTTCAAGATCTGCAATGGGGGTTGAGGTTTGGTGGTCGACCAATCGGATGAGTAAGGGTGGTCGGTCGGATGAGCAGAGGGTCACCGGAGCTATGGTGGATAGTTGGTCGACGATTGTTTGGTGGGTGGCCGGTCGGATGAGCAAGGTTTGCAATGGAAGAGGATGGAGGGAGGGGCATTTTGGTCTTTTTACATAAAAATTAAGATTCATTTCAAAGACATACCAAACGTACTTTTAAACCCCATATCCATTTTTATATCCATATCAATTTCTATATCCATATACATTTCCAATTCTATCAAAATCAATTATGCGTATCAAACGGGCCCTTAGCCCATTAAGCAATTAAGTGGAATGGATTTTGTTTTTTCCGGGTTTAAAGATTAAGTTAAATATCATTTTCTTAACGAACAGTTTTTTTAACAATTACTGTAATGTCTTGTGTCTCGATGAAAACACTTAAGTTCTGTAAATGTTTTATAAGTGAGTTACAACAAGTTTAAGTATAATAAATGGTAACATATTTATATTCTTAGTTGTTATTGAAACCTCCTAACAATTAAATTCCTCCATGAAACCTCCAAAGTGATTCACTCCAATTTTTTTTTTTTTTAAAGATTTAACTGCTTTAAGTACTTGTCTGTGAAACCACATACACAAGTTAAAATAAAATCCTTTTCATATCAATTATAATTACCTGGTGCTCCAAAAAATGATTTAAAATAAACCAATCCAAACATTCATCAAAGCTCATTGACGCCATTGTTACAAGCTTTTTAGCAGCAGAAACAGGACTGATCAACGCATTTTATTTGTAATAGGCTTCCTATAAGATAAAAAATATGTATGATACAAGCTTTCGTGGAAAAATGCAGAATAAGAGTTTATACCCACGGAAAGGAAATTGAACTTTGATCCTTCACTCATGGGGGAATTAACACTGCTAGCTTGGATTTGATATACCTAAAAGAGGAGGAGAATGAAAAAGATAAAGCCTTCTCAACTTAAAAATATCTATACAAGAGGTGAAATGCATACACTATTATATAATATAAGAGTTAATTGATTTTTTTTAAAGATTAAAGTAATTGATTAGCTAATATACTCATCAATTTTCTTTAAACTAATTTTTCTAACTAATAGAATGGAATATAATAATACTTCAATAACTAATCGAAGAGTCAATTGACCTCTTTTTTTTTTAAATTACAAAAGTTAATTAATTAATATATTTATCATTTTTAAAATTAACTTGTCTTACTTATAAACTAATACATAATATAATTATACACATAAGAATTTCATAATATATGTTACAATCAAATAATTCATTTAACTTTTTTAATATATCCCTAAGTTAACCGATTACTATCATGATATATGTAAGTATTCAAAAATATACATTATAATTAAACAATTTACTTAGCATTTTAATCTTTTCAAAAAGCTAATTAAGTTTTGTCTGGCTCAATGTAAATTCCATTTCCTTTTATAAGGTAAAAAGGGGAGAGTGTATCTCATTCATAATTATTTTAATTTAAATGTAAATGAAAAAGGGAGTAAATTCTGGCAACAGTAAATAATAAATTGAAGGCTCGCATTGTACGAAAGACCCTTCTTTGGAAGAAGGAAATCCAAGAAGCAAACGGCTTCGGCTTCCACTTCAACTTCAGATTACTGGATTTAACTTTACTGAGAGATGGGTTCAATCCAGAGTCTAACTGAATGAAAACTCACAACAAAACACCACAGGAAAAGACGCAGGTATCTGCGAGTTTGCAGCGAAATACCGCTTTCCCCCCAAATCCTCAGAACTCTGTGCCAACGTCTTCGTTTCTGATTTTTTTTTAATCTTTCTGTAGATCTTTCCTTTCCCCCTCTTTTAGTTCACTTTCAGTTCCAAACATGTCCATTCTGGGTTTGTTGAGGCTATAGGCGGAGTAAGATTTCTCTTTGCGTGTGTACAATGCGCTGCGCTTCAAATCTGAATAGTATAGTCTGCATCTGGACGGGATCGGCGGGATCTTTTCAACAGGTGTATTGAATCGGCTACAATGGGTTTGAACCAGTCCGCACAAGTAATCAAAGAGAGTGACGAGGAGGAAGAGGAAGACGACGATGAGAGGAACATCAACGGCGAGGGGGATAGGTTGGAATCGGATAATCATTTGTTGAAGAAAGTGTTGGAGCAAGAACCGGAGATGCTACCGTGTCGAGCATCGGCATCGCCACTATCCCCGCAGCTTTCTTCCTTGGGAACGCCGCGGCTTGGTCCCTCCATCAAGGTCTGGGATCCTTACAATGTCTTGGCTCCGCCCCCGCCTCTGCCACCGCCTCCAGTGTTCTCAAGGAGCTTCTCCGCGAACGCATTTGATGATGACCAGACGGTGACGGAGGTGTATCTGATCAGCCATGGAGAGTGTGAATTGAATTTGAGGTCAGATTT
>JANTPZ010084061.1:0-39321 GCA_025593235.1 Vachellia pachyceras
AAAAACTAATTAATGACCAACGTAACAGTTTGATTACCAGACATTCTACCTAAGACCAAGCCGTAACAGACAGACACGCACACAGATCCATACAGCAAACTTGCTGTACTTGTCTCTATGTCGAAAGCGAGTTCCTCCTGCTCCGACTCTCCTGAATCTTCTCTAATTCTTGAGGCCGGCAAGGCACTGAAAGAGCTCCTTGCTGTCCAAAACCGTACTCTTCCCGAGCCCGGTCTAGCAGCTCCAAGAACTCCGGTTCGGCCAAGTAGTCTAGTTCCAGGATAAACCTCTTCGTTTCCTTACCTTCTATGGCAAGAACCGCGAATTGGCCGCACATTACGTCGGCCGGAACCTTCTTCTTCTTATTAGTATTATTATTATTTTCTGCTCCCACTTCTTCTTCATCATCTTCATCCAGCTGGCAGCGTGCACATCTCCTGCCCACGAGGAGTGAGAGACCCTTCTGTACCATGCTCTCGATCAAAGACCGAATCATCTTCTTCTTCAGTCCTCTGTATCTAAACTCCTTTATGTTTATGACAGTGAGCTCTTGCAGCGTCCCATGCACAGAAAGTGGCTTATTTATACTGAGAAAATGGAGAGGGAGAAGCGTCCGTGAAATTACATATACGACACGATACTTGGGTAGACATGTGCTGTGTTGAGCTCCTGTCCATTTAATGAAGGCCACTGACCCATCGCTTTCTTCTTTCTCATACGCGGGCCATTCTTGTATATATCTAACGAGTAAGTGAGCTCCCATATAACAAGTTCTTCCTTTTTTTATTATAGTTGACTAATAAAATTAGTTAGTAAGCGATTTGATTCAAATTCGAAGTGAAGGCTAAGTCTAAAAAACGAGATGATATAACTCCCAACCAATCTTACTTCATCCATACCTTTTGGGCAAGGGCTAGGGTAAGGTCTTAATCAATCAAACTTTTGGATAACATTCCAAGTTCCAATCAGGTTGCATGCTAGATTTATTAGGAGAAGCATCCGGGTTTTGCACAAAACATCTGGATATTTTATTATTTGTGCACAGTGATATATCTATATCAGTGAGTAAAATCCTGAGAGCCAGAGAGAATTAATAAATTCAGGGTTTACGACTACTGATCCCAGAAAGTTTTAATTTGTTTCAAATGTTATTTGAAAACTCCATTAATAGTTTACCTTATTTGAAAGGAGGGGGCAAAGAACCCAGATATCTAGGGGGTTTCCATAAATACTGTGAGCGAAGTTTCCTCAAGTAAAAATCACAGGACGATGCAAGTGGGTGGGTAGTGTAATGGCGAATTGGCGATAAGATAGAAGAAACACATTGGGAGAAGTTTCAAGTTCAGAAGAAATGGATCGTAACATAGCGTGTGATGTGATGTTTCCTGAATGAGTAGTAAGTTTCACAGCTGCATATTTCATTGACACGTAATGAATTAATTATCTTCGGGTCTACAGTACTCAAAAGTGGAAGAGGACACCAAAACGCGTACACACACGTTCGCGCGTCTAAATAAGGAAGGATATAATGTAACTTATCTATGCTATTTTATTCAAGTCTGTCTACAGAGAAAACCCTAAAATATACTGATCAATTCCATCTGATCTAATTTCTAAATAAAGCAAATACCCCGGATTTATTAATTCGTGATTTCCATGGATTTTTCTATGATATATATAGCGTTAGACGTGTATAGAAACATGACGTTAGTTAAGAGTTACTCCTTTTTTTCTCATTTACAAGAACCGCAGAGAAAAAAGTTTCTTTAATCATAACGACATCGTTAAAATTTAATATAAATCTCAATTTTACCATCCTTAATGTGTAGAATTTCTTCTCATGTGGTATAGTGTATATCATTTTGATTTTATATGCAAATCACTGTCGTGAAAGAAAAATTTGATCATTTTGAAGGGTGATTAACGATATTTACTACTAGAAAAATATCATTTAGCAATAGAAAATATTAGCGGCCCTCGTTTTAGCGATGAAAAATAGTCATTTAGCGATGAAAATGATATTTTTCTGATAGTGATTTTTCTAATTTGATACATAGAGAGAGAGGTAAAAATAATTGGGAAATGAAGTGAGAGGCAAGAATATTAATAAGGACAAATGTAGAAAATTTTATCAACTAATGTCTTTCTTAATATGTGAGAACGAGGTACATATAGGACCATAGTGGATTAAATCAGGCAAACCAGAGAAGTTATTAAATTTTAAAATAAAGTTAATCAAGGAAGTTTAAAGTTCGTTTCAATTATACATGTTAAAACATTGCAGGATATGGAGGGCTTTGTGCGTGCTGGTGCAGGAACACGGCATTGAATGCAACAAATTGACTGGTCATTTTCTTGCATCTCATCATACGCGGGACTCTAAGGCTTTGTTTGGTTTAATGGAGGGGAAGGGGAGGGGATGGATCGGAGGGAATGACAAGGGATGGAAAGGTATAAGGTTACTTTGTTTGGTTTGATTAGAGAAGAAGGAAGGGGAATAATTTTTAATTATCTTTTGTTTGGTTCAGGAGGGGAGGGGAGGGAATCTAATAATTAATTTACCATTTTATCCTTATATTTTAAGTTATATTTATTTACTTATACAATTTATTTAAATTAGTTTTCACTCATGGAAATTAATTACTTCTTCTATTTAATTAATTGAAACAATTATTAAGGTACCCCTAATATAATTTATTTAAATAGTTAAAAAAATAGGATTTATATGTAGTTTAATTTCACACTACTTAGTTTATATTTAACTTGTCATCAATCCAAAATTCTCTTTTTGTATTACCAAGCTATAAAATGCCATAAATCCAAAACATGTGTATCCATAACATATCAAGTAATGATAATATTTTGTACATGAAGAGAAGTGTTCACATCACCAAATCATACATGAAGGGTATAGATGGAATATAATGAAATATATGGGGGTAAATTAGTCATAATATTTGGATTCCCTCCAAAAAACCCCAATTTGAAGGGAATCAAAATAAGGGAAGGGGAGGGGAGGGAATGAGGGGGAAAATTTTGGGTCCCCTCCCCTCTAAAATTTTAAACTAAACAATAGGAGGGATTCATTTTTCATTCTCTCCATCCCCTTCCCCCAACCAAACAGCCCCTAACGGTGCAGATCCTTTGGCGTATCCATAATTTGGAGACGCCTCCATCTTGTAATTGACTTATCAAGCTCCGGTTCTTTTTTGGTCTGCTAATCTTGAAGGCTTTGATTTATGACCACTGGAGGCATCTCAAGGGATTATCTCCGAATAATAATGGATCTCGATCGATTGATGTGGAAGTTTCCGAGACAGAAGATCAAGAGCGATCGACCATGTTCATTTAATATAAATTTTCCGTGCATTTGGTACAAATTGCTTAACGATCCGTGGGACTTACAGCAGTGTGTGTCGGCAAAAGCTAGAAATATCACTTGTTTAACTGTTCATTCTGAAGTATTCAACCCCGCGTTTTCTGGATTATATCTATTCAAGTGATCTTTAATCAATTACTTCTGAAGGCTGAGGGTTAATAATTAGAAGTAAGGACATGGGACAAAACGAGATCTGTGTCTGTACTGGGTAATTCAAGTGTCGATTCGGAACAGTAGATTTACGGGAACGCACTAGTGGGGGAAAACATGGTACGTGGTTCTGCATGGACCATAAGCGTCAACGTTCCATACACTATTTTATCGTCCTTTTCATCTTCAACTTATTAAGGTCACTGATCAGGAGACACACATATCCACATGTATAGGTCTTCTTCCATTGTTCTTGATACTTGATTATTATGATACAATAATTAATACTTTATCTGTTCTTAATATAAGTTCATGGCTCTGTTTGGAATTACGTTTGAAAAAGTTAAACGTGCAGTCAACGGTCTTTTTCTGTAAAATAAGATAATGCACTTCACATGTTTACCTCGTAAATGATAAAAGCATTTCTCTACAACATTCTCAAATGGTCCCATGTGGACTTTCTTGAACAGATTAAAGAATTTAAATAAACATGTCGTTAATTTTTTTCTCAAACTCATTTGTTTTACTCTTATTCATGTGAATTAATGCCACCGCCTGTGCTTGAAAATTTCTGGTACCCACCCATTCATGTAAATGGTTCATGCCCCCATCATGTCCGGACATGCTTGTTTTGCATTAATCTCTGTGATGCATTAGTCAAACTTTAACCCCATATCTTAATCAATCACTGCTTGAACTGATTTTCGGTGACTGGTTAATGCCTCATTTTAATTTGGTGTGCACGATGAAATTGGACTAGTGGAAAGAGAACGGAAATGGTAAATTTAGCTTAAACTAGTCGGATAATCTCATATGGAGTTAGGCAACATGTTCATTACTCCATTTTCTAGCCACATCCTCGTATATTGTTAAGCACCTCAATATCAGTTTTTCCCAGGGGACTACACACACACACACACACACACAATTCAAGCAATATGTTTTTCTTTTCATTATTACTATATATTTTTTGGTTCAGTCAAACTCATATTTAAAATAGAATATTTATTTATATAACACAACTATTTTAGTTAGCTGTCATTTCGGACAAAATGCTGCCGAACGATGAACAAGTTAACGCACATCTGTTTTAATTTATGGATTGAAATAATCCCTGTTTCTAATTAAAGAAAGCCATCACAGATAACTCTCTTAGAGGCCGTTAATCTATCAGATCAAAACAATATAGATATTGGTAGCAAAAACCAAACTCGATCTGACTAAATCTTCAAATTAAGGTACAGTACGACATACAATAATGCATGGCCATTGATATCCCAAAAAAGACAGACAACATGGCCAGAACAAGGGGACACAGTACGACAAACAATACAACTGAAATAAGTGTGTCTTGGAACCATCATCCACATTCAGAAAAATGGATTTATTTACGCTACAATCCGTGTTTGATTAATTGAACGAAAACCTAATTGTGTGTTTTGTCCAAGAGTCATCGAATAATTAACAACGGTGTATATGGTTGTGTGTAGTATAACTGATTTCCCAGTGTGAGGCTAGTTAGCATAATCAGAGAGATGAAAAGGGGTCACGTGCAGCGTATGTGATTGTCGATGATGTTCTGAAGCTCTCGAGCGTTGCAAGGGACTGCAAGAGGACCCTTCTGTCCAAAGCCATACTCGTCACCAGCCTTTTCTAGCAGCCTCAAGAAAGCTGGATCGCTCAGGCAATCCAATCTCACTACAAACCTCTCCATTTCTTCCCCCTTCGCCGCCACCACCACAAAATGCCCTTCCGGCACCCTCCTTTCTGCCACCGTTCCACATCCTCCAGTTGATTCATCATCTGATATTCTCATCACTCTCAGACCCTTTAGCATGTTGGCGATCTTCGATTGCTTCAGCATCTTCTTCTTCTTCCTGGACTGTGGTTGAGATCTCATCAGTTCAGTACGTAGTGAGCTTACAAATGACAAGGGATAATAAATATTTCAGTACGTAGACTCGATGGATGGGCATCATATCACATCGAACCCAATATATATAGAGAAGGTGTTGCATGGAGTGAGAAAGATGGTGGAAGCTTCCATATTCTCTGTTTTGCGTGTTGAACGATGACGACACGGCTATAAAGAGTTAAGTTATTAATTAATGCGACCTTTTGACGCGTTGAAACTTATCATTTGTATTATTGTTCTTCTTCCATGTGTGTGTGCGAGTGCGCACTCTCTCTCTCTCTCTCTCTCTCTCGCTGGCCTCCTTTTTCATCTCCGCCACATGACACCAAGGCTCTTATGCCTAATTGTTGTCCCTAACAATAATATAATGTTGGCACAAATTCTTCAAACCTCAAAAACCAAATCATAATTATTATTATGTGATGGTGTCTCGAACATGCATGGTGTGTCTATTTATATATATAGTTTACGTCGAAGAAGAAAGATGATAGCATTTTTTTGCGAAGGGGCCGGGTTGGGGACAGCCGTGCAATTTCACATAAGCTATCCAGCAAAGCCATGTTTTCTTGGCGGTGTCGGCAAATCAGTATATAAACTGTTCAACGCGTTCGCTAAACTGTTCTTTTTCCCATTTCCTTCCTATTTTCATACTCGTTTCAGTCACATTTCTGTAGGGTTTTAATTATTTGTTTCTTCCTCTCACTCATTATGATCTCTGAAGTCTGAACTGGTCTATCTCTCTGGAAATTAATTTTATATTTGTGAATTTTGATGGCTGAATGGAGTTTTTAAATCCATCTGAAGCAGGTGTCTATGCGCTGGGTGCGTACGTTCTTCAAAGTCTTTATTCTTATTCTTGCTATTATTTTGCTTTTCAGGGACACCGTCATACTTGTATCCACAACTTTAATACGTTATCGGAATATTCAACTATCAACATCTAAGACTTTATATATAATTTTGGTATCATGTGTTTTTTAAAAGAAATTAAAAGGTCAACAACATGTGATGGATGCCAAAATATATAGGCTATTGCTTAACAAATTAAAATATGTATTTGTTGTGATACAATGAAATGATCGGTGTTAAGATAGTTTAGAAAAATCAGAGGAAAATAAATTAAATTATTGTCATCATGTATATTGCAAATTAAATGAGTTACCATTAATAATTTGTATGTAATGTGATACGTTAATTTTATATTTTATAATAGTCATCTTCTCCTTTATTTCTATGACGGTTAACTCTTGGGCAGTGAAAGAAGTCATTCTTGAACCTTGTAATAGATATACCTTTAGGGAAATTTACATTCAATTCCCAAATAGGAGAACTAATAAACAAAAAGTCTCAACGATTCACAAAATTATCATAAGGTTCCAGAAGTAGTTGTTTAGGTTGGTAATGAAGGCTGGTTGTCAATAACAAACTCAGTAGCTACTCCTAAGATCTTATGATAATTTTATTAGTATTCTCAACTCATGACCCTACAGTATAAATTCTCTATAAATGCAGTTATTCTCGTCCACAAAAATATGACACATCATAATACATGGACCATACATTACACATTTAAGAAATTAAATGAACAGAAAGTGTCTTGAAATTATGACCAGCTGGAGAAACCAACTTTACGGCAAATTATTAATGCAAATAACAATAATATAGAGATCGATTGTAATACTGACCATGACCTTTCGTCCAAATTAAATTCTGTACATCTATTAGCACTGATATGCCGTAAAACATATCCATTCAGTTCATATTTTTAAGATTATATATATCACAATTCATTTATCTCGCTTTATGTCATAAAAATTTAATTATCTATACGTTGCGTTGATTCACAGTCTAGTTCGATATACTTAAAAATTCAATGCTATGTGATTGAAATTTACAATCTCTTTTAAGGAACCAAACAACTGAATCATTTTCTTCTTCATGACCAACTGTGTCCTTCTTGATATAGAAATAACCGGCAGGATGGGTGGATTGCCATTTTAATAGAGATCATTTATGGACATGTAATACCTACTTGTTTGTTTGGAATTTTTAAGGTGTGAATTCTTTAAATTAGAGCCAAAATTAAAGAGTGTAATGCAAAAATAATTCAAAGTATATAATATAAAATTTTAAAAAAACTGTTGTATTTGTAAGTTAATTTATATTTAATATAGGTACTGGACCTACAGTATAATTGTGAGAATGTACGTCCAATTTCTTTTGCTGTCTTTTATTGAATAATTTTATAAACTTTGATTTGTAAAGATGGACACTCGCCTTATGCTACGATACACTTAAAATTAAAACTTCATCGCTCTCTCCCTTTCCATATCCCTCTCGATAGAGACTACAATCTGCACTAACATATGCATGGATTATCTTTGCAGCTCGCACAAGCGGTACACACATTTTAATGCATTTCTTATTGATTCATTGCTTCCGTGCTTTGCTGCTTTGTTTTAGATCTTAAACAATGGAATTGATTTTTACTCTTGAAGTTCAGTCTAGAGGTTATTTGTGTCAAGAAGAAATTAATTCATTTGAATCACTCTAGTTTACACCCTATATGAATTGGGTTGAGTACTAAATTGTTAAGCTCACCTGCTCGCGTTGTTCCAAAATCCCAACAATGAGTATAGGTGGAAATAGGTTAGATCAGGCTTTTTGACTAGCATGTCTAACCTTGTTTTATAATCGTTAAGTCACAGGCCTTTTTTCCCCTTATGCCTGGCTTGTACAAGGCTTAACATGGTATGAAGCTGATTAAAAAGTTTTTCCAAGTTATTGCGAGGAAGGCTTTTCCAAGTATCAATTGCAAGTCAATCACTATTATTTACAGTTTTCAAAAGAGATTTTTTTTTCAAATTGTAAGGAAAAAAATCATAAAGGATTTTTTTTACTTTTTATTATTTTTGTTATTATTTCCACGATCCTAGGGACATTTTTTCACTCTAAATTTATTATTCCAGTCTCAATACTTTCGTTATCCAACCAAAGAAAACAAGAATTTATTACTTTTTTCAAGTATAGATATTCTTCTACCGAATACAATCATATTCGAAATATTATCAAATGTTAAATATGGATACAATTTTTAATGAGGACTCAAGCCTTAATTTGCTAAGTTATGAGGCTATTCCAACAAAAAGCTCAAACCTTAATTTTAAACGGTAAGCACTTTCCGTTAGAGCTATCCCCATTTATTTATTCTGTGGAGGAAAAGCTTGTGAAATATCCACTGGCACCTCCACCAGCAGCTTCAGTCCCTTCCTATATTCTTAGGCCTAGGACTGAGCAAAATACCCGTAGCTTGTTGGGTTAGCCCGTACCCCGAGGAAAAAATCCGGATTTAGCTCGCCCGGTATTAACTTTTCACGGGCGGGTAGAAACCCCCCCGTTATATATATTAACGGGACGGGCTACGGGCATGCCAACGGGTTGCCCGTACCCGCCCGTTTAATATATTTTTTTAAACTCTTATTCCATTTTAAATTTACTTTCCCTTCTATAATCCAATCTCCATTTGTCCGTCTCCATCACTCCGTGATTTGCTTGCCCCAGCTTCCATTCTGTCTTCTTCCTCTTTCGTTGCCTTCTTCTTCTTTCGAGTTCCGACCGCGTCTTTGACTCCTTCTTCCGTTCTGTCTTCTGAGTGGTACTACAGCACCATGGCTCTGATCCTCTTCACTTGAGGCTAAGACCGATTTCATCTTCGCATTCGCTATCCGTTGCTTTGGTCTTCGTCTTTGCTTTCACCGTAATTGCTTGGGGGAGGGGAACGACGACAACCTGTCGATTGGCTGAGCAGATCCAACAAGGAGCTCAAGATCTGCCTTAATTCCAAAGATCGGGACTTCCAGTGGCACATAAGCACTGTGCAGACGTGGGTGAGCTCCACAATCGCCGATGAGAACACCTACACTGAGCCACCGATGGATTCAACGGAAGGGCTTTGAATGGAACGATTTCTATTATGTTCACTATTCAAGTACTATTAATGCTCTTTCTCTCATCAATCGTCGATGGAGTCGACGGAATTGCATATACAATCGCCGATAAGAACTAAGATGCTTCGTATTTCTCAATGCTCAGGTTCTATTAATGCTCTTTCTCTCATCAATCACTACACCTCTAAACATTGATCTTGAAAAAAATTGTTGAATGTTGATGATCTCTGTGCGTGCGTGCAGACTTGTTTGTGGATTGAATATGAAGTTCTATGTGTGGATCGATCTATGGATGTTGAGAATTTTAACGTTTAAGATTTGTGAGATGTTTGTATTTCTTTGCTTTTGCAAAACGATCCCTGGAAGCTTAGTGCCTCAGTTACATGGTATAGCAAAAGAATTCAGATCTGATGCTTTTTATTTCCCTTTTGAGTAAATTGGTTTAACTGAAATTATAGTTTTGCCAAATTTTGCTCATGTTGAATGAAGAACCCTCTCATGGTGCGGCATTGACCTACCATATGAGAATGAAAATTGCTCTTGACACAGCAAGGTATGAGCTTCTTCCATACGTTAGAGTTCCATATGTGTGTAGGTTATCTGTATTACACGGGCTGCCCAATACCCGCATAAACCCGCCCATTTATTGTTAGCCCATTTAGAAGGACTTAAATGGGCTAAGGCATGGGTACGGGCTAGCCCGTACCCGTGAAGATTTAAATGGGTGGGTAACGAGTTGGGGCACGAGCTGCCCAACCCGCCCGTTGCTCTGCCGTACTTGGGCCCTATATAATGGGGAAAATGAGCCCTTGAAACAGGGGCCCAATCCAAGGCCATTTTTCTTGGAATCGCCCAACTGCACCATATATATTAGACTTGCTTGTTGGAGCGTTTGGAAAAGTTAAACACACATTCAATAGTGTTTTTCCGCAAAACGAGATGATCTCCTTCACAGATCTACCTTGACTTACGTAAAAATACTTCTCTATCATGTTCCAAAACGGACACACTCTCGGTTATCAAGTCATCAATTAAGTCGCCCAATGGCCCAATTTCCAGTATTTTGATTTTCAGTTATCAAGTCATCAATGAATGGCCAACTGAATCATGTGCTTGTTTGTAAAAGCTTATTTACTCTCCAAAATCATGTTCATCAGTGTTTTTCCGTAAAACGAGATAATCTCCTCCATATATTTACTTCAGCTTGCGTAAAAGTACTTCTCTACCGCATTTCCAAACGAATATCGTATATATTCTTAGTTTAACCATAACTTGCTCCATACCTTGTTGACCCCAAGAAGACATAAAAGCAACCAATTTATAGTTCCAAACTCCCGCTTCCCATTTCCAAGGGCCTGCTCATCGAGTCAAGACAGCACCATCTCCAAAGTCCTTTCTGATTTCCTTTTCATCCCAACTTGATTCATCTATAGGCTAAACAAAAAAGAGCCATTGCCACTCTTTTCTATCCATGAAAATGCACGCCAGAGCTAACAACTTTATAGATTAATACTACTTGAAGCTCAGGATATCATGAGGATTTCAATTTCAAATTAGCGGCCGAGCTGCAACACCTAATTATATATCAAGCCAAAACGATGTTTATAATAAAAGAACCAGAGAAAAAGGCAAAATCTACACAATCCTCGTTCTTGAGATTGTGGAACAAGGCAAGCCCTTCCTGTTTAGTAACTATGATTGTCTAGTTTTAATCCAGTCGCATGCGGCGAATGTGCCCAGCCCCCATTCAGGAATGTACATTACACAGAGCTATCATCATAGTTCATTTTGGTGAAACCAGAGCAACATTCTTCAAACAACCAGATTATCCAAGCTGACGTATACTCTATAACCAGACACCATATTGTCACAATCGCATGGTCCAAACATATTCCTGTGAGTATTCAGTGTTCAGATGCATTATTTATGCTGTTTTATGGCAACAGTGTTTACCTATAGTAGCTAGGGCAATAAGGAACAATTCCTTTTGTACATAGAGCAATCAGACGGTAGGCTTGCGCTCGAATCCAGTGCCAGGGTCGTCTTGGCTGGGGAAAACATCAAGCCCGGTGACCACCGCATCAGTTGGGCCTCGGCGACACCACTGCTCCATTTCCTGCATAGCTTCAGGGCTTCCGGAGAATATAGCCTCCACAGACCCATCCTTCCTGTTCCTCACCCAACCTTTCAGTCCCAATTGCGTCGCATTTTCAATGGTCCAGTTCCTGTACCATACCCCCTGAACCCGGCCCTTGATCACAACCCTATCCTGCGCGCGAAATTCACTTAGATGTATTTGATAAAGAAATCCCCAAAAAGAAACTGCTGAAATTGAAGATTTAAGAGGAGCGGAAGCATACCGTTTTGGAGGGAAAGGATTGATTGGGTGCGGATGAAGCTTGAGGAGAGGCCATTATGGAGAGAGAACGTCGAAAAGGAGGTGAACTAGGTCGGCGCAGAGGATGAAGAGGAGAATGAGGAAAAAAAGGAGGATGGCAAAGCGGAAGAAGAGGATAAAGAGTATGAGAGTGAGAATGACGGAAATAGGAGAGTCTAGAAGCACCACCAGCATTGAACCATATATTCCGGTGACTCCGAGATGGATGGAATCTAGGCCGGGACCGGCCAGCGTTGTCAGAGGTCGTGCAAGTGAGATTGTAGATGCCATTCGATCAGATTGACTTTAGATTCTCATATATAATTTAGCTGCAGTGGTTGTGGGAAAGTAGGATCACTGTGTTTTCCGAATGCTGACGTTTAATATCTTCAACTTGAAGGTGGGATTTCTGGAGAAAGGAAACAAATTCTCATGTTGGAGGCTGGAGAAGATCTAGGCCCATTGGATCTCGCCTTCTTCAGATAGGAGAACCCAAAATAGGAATCAGGCTCTTCCCACGGAATAAGCTCTGAGTCCATCAATCTAACAATCAGCCAGGCAGACCACAGGTAAAGGCCCATGAGTGATGTTTTTGTCATCCTTGAACAAGCGGATTTAAAATAGTGGGTGTGTTTGAGAAAGCTTCTCAATACCCCAAAAGCACGTTCAATAGTGTTTTTCCGCAAAACGAGACAAACTCCTTCACACATTTACCTTGTAAATGGTAAAAGTACTTCTCAATCGCTTTACCAAACGGATCCAGTAACTCACATGTACGAGGCAAATAAAAAATAAAAACTCACACTCACAACTTGGCTGGATTCAAATTTGAAATCCCACTTAGAGATGTTCTTACATTTAATGTTCAAGAGTGTATATCCCCAATAAAATGATTAATATGGTTAAGGAAAAAACGCAATGAAATATTATGCATGTTTGGCTTAGCGTTTACAGAGTATAAACGTACATTCAACTGTATTTTTCCGTAAAAAGAGATAATCTTCTTCATATATTTACCTTAACTTATGTAAAAATACTTCTCTACCGTGTTTTCAACGAATCCATTTTGTGCCAATGGAGCTAATGGATGGAACACCCGACTGGTTATATGGCTAGCCTTTTGGGAAAATCAATGATTTTGTATTAGTAGAAAACAAATGAGAAATTTAATCTTAGGTCCCAAATAAACAAATTATTTAAGGAATGGTCATATGGAATAAAATATTTAATGAGAGGTCCCATTGATAACATGAGGTGTTGTCAACATATCGCATGATGTTGTCAATACAAGGATTTTATGTTGTCAATTGGGACCTTTCATTAAATATTTTTCTTTATGAAACTATTCCTTAAATAACTTACTTATTTATGATCTAAGACTATGTTGAGATACAGTCAATATGTTCTGACAACGTGCATGGAGTGTCTCTTTTTTAAAAAAAACGTGCTGAGAATGGTTGGGAAAACCAGGACTCAAGGTGAGAGTGATTGGTAAAAACCGGCGGCGGGGTCTGATGTTATAGATTGAAACGTGATGGGTTGAAAAACATCAACTAAAAAACCATCGTTGTGTGAACAGCTTGAGCCACTTTTAAGCTGAAAAGGACCAAGGAGGAACCACCATCGTGGCGGCGCAACTCAGACTCGGCGACAGTGCCACATGTTGCTGTCCTGCTGCCGTGGAATTTGATGTTTGGGCCGTCCATCCGACGTCCGCTCTTATTTAATTACCGCCGGTATTAGTTTAATAAAACCAGCGAAGTCTTGTCTAGGTGGCACGCTTTGTAGGGCCTTTCCAATCCATTTCACTCCCAAAAAACAAATTATCAATGGCAGATTCTCCCTTGTTCCATTGATCCGGCAGGTGTGATAATGAATTTTCAAAATATAAATTTCTGTGGCCAAACAATTCAAAATATTTGGATGTGGATGAGCATCCCCACTTATTGACGACGACCAGGTCACTAACAAATGACCATATGTGCACCTCCTTCTGCTTCTGGATGCTTGTATTCTACTCTGCTGTCGCCTCTTAAATAACCGAAGAAGCTGACGAATATATAGGAAATACCTCCTATTGCCTTTAAAAATAAACTTTAATGGTATATTAGTATGTATATTTAAGGTAAAAGCCAATTGACCATTTTGAAAGATTGAATACACTAATTAATTAACTTCTATATTTATCATTTTTCTCCAAAATAATCTGTCTAACCTACATACTTTTATGTAATCTAACGATATAAGTAAATAGTCTAGAGTATATGTTATGGTTGAATAATCTATTTAGTATTTTTATTTTCCCTGACTCCTGCATTAAGCATTAAAGGCTTTAGTTTATTTCTGTACACAATATAATTTTATATGTCTGGTAGAAGGGGTCAGATGTAAATATGGTTATGCTGAATTAAGAGTGCGGCTATTGACTTCATTCTGATTACAAAAAAAGAGTTAAAGAGCAAGACACGGCTAATTTGGAGATCAAAATTAATTGCTCAGGGGCAAGTGGAAGGATTAGGGTATATGTTGTATATGGAAGAAGGCAAAACATGACTAACATATAACTTAGGTGTAAGCCTTTGTAGAATTGAAGGGTTGTGAGTTCAATACTGCTTATGATTCCACTTGTGATCGCAGGCTTGTGAGTTCAATACTGTCTATATAATACTACTTGTAATCTCAGGGGATTAATGCATGCTTATTTGATTAATTACAATGAAAAGAATGTATATAAAAGCAAGGAAGGGAAGATGTGCACTTACATTATGAGTAATGGTGGGATTGGTTGAGCATGCATGATGTATGGGGATAAGAACATGGAAGGAGGAGGAAGAGGACAAGTTGACGAGGTCGCCTTTGTTGGCGTCTGGGCACAAGAGGAAGAAGTTCCAGTGGCGGACCAAGGATCTGATTCAGGGGTTCAAGATAAATGAGATGTATTCTTAATATGTTTTGAGAAAAATTTGAGCAAAACTTTAATGGGTTCAAAATTAGTAAATGAGTAGATGGAAAATAAATCACATAGCACTAATATATACCTAATTTTCTGGAAGTCAGGGGTGCGGCTGAACCCACTGGTTACTACCTAGGTCCGCCTATGGGAAGAATGAACGATCAAGTCGTGTCGAAAAACATTGTTCTTAAGAGTTATTCCGCTGCAACCGGCAAAGATGAAACGACACTCTCCAAAATTAAATGGATCCCTCCTGCAATAACAAGAATTACAGAACTGGTTGAAGGAAGCAAAAACTTAGAAGACAAAGTCGACAATGAGAGAGGAGCTAGAGGAATTTTCTGTGTTCGGTGAGTTCTAATGGGTTCTCTATTTATAGAGACGGACTAGAGGAGGAAGCGGCATGAGATGTGTTGGAAAACCCTTGTTCGAAGCCTATGAAGCAACTTGATTTATATGGACTAAAGCTATCATTCTTTCAAGCAACATGGAACTTGCTTCTTTTGACGCATCCAAGTTAAACCAATTTTTACAACAGCCTTCAACACTGACTCATCCTTCAAAAGAAGACAAGAATCAAGTGGTGTTGCCAAAATCTCCCTTTCCCATCCATCACCATCCTCATCCACATAAATCAACGCCTTATCATAATTCTTCCATTTCTAAAAAAATACTGCGTCTCTTCTCATGCCCAACCTAATCCTCTCTCTTATTTGTTTTCTGTTTGTTTTCTAGTTACCTACCAGCATTCTGTGTTCTCTTCTCATTACCTAAACCACCTCTCTCTTTCCTCAACGCTCACCCAGCTAATCAATCAACCATATCATTAACTGGCGCTCTTCAGTTATATATAAACTTAATCATGTTCTCCAACCTGGAAATCTTCTTTGTCATGGTATGTAAATAACCCTAATCACTTAGTTTCTTCATCTGGTAGGAGGTTACATACTTGATTTCTCAGTTATTACTGGTCAGATCCCATATATGCGATTCATTCTGCCATTCCGTCTGTAATCAACTGACACCATATAGCCAGGCCATTTCTTAATGAACAACCAAAACGGTGGTTGATAGAAGAGAAATAAACAATTCATAATTATAGTTCCGAATCGCCATCTACTTGTCAAATCCCAAAAGATGCCGCCCGCAACGTTTGCTTTTGTCATGTTGGGTTACGTGTTCATAAACTGCCATTATCAGAAAAAATATTAAGAAAAACCATCACTTTCCTCAAAAATACAAATTTTGAGTTATTGCGCCTACAACATATATATAATTATAAACTAAAAGGTTGAGATAATGTAATTTACTCATTAAAAAAATGTGTTGCTGGACATATATAGGTTATAACTAAACCAAACGAGCGATTAAATTACACTATCGTTGAAATTTCAGGTGGTCTCATTGGTCTGTACGGTGATTAAAAATTGCCGTACCCGTACATTCTTTGTTCCTCGTCATTTTTTCTATTTTTCTTTCTCTGCATATCTTCCCGTGAAGTTCTAGTCACCCGATCGATTTCGACCCATGCATGCGCGCACACCACAGGTTGCTGTCATTATTGGGCTTGTTTGGCAAATTGATAGGAAAAGTCAAACCCACGTTTAACCATGTTTTTCTGCAAAATGAGATAATCCCATTCACATATTTACCTAAGCTTGCATACATAAAAGTACTTTTCTACCGCTTTGCTGAACGGACACGTGTTTTCTGTGGAAGCCTATATGAGGTTTACATAGCAAGGGCTTGTTTGAGAAGGCTGTTGAGAGAATGATCACAGATTCTGAGGTAAATATGTGATAAGAGTTTTGTCTCGGTAAGCGCAAAAATGAATTTTGGGGAGGTCAAGTCCTAAATTGTTATTATAATTACTGGTGCTCCCACTGAGCTGTAAGCTGATGACAATTAACAACACGAAGTGAACAGAAAGATAGCTTTATAAATTTCGATTTTTATTAGTTTGTGCGTTAAACATTCATTTTGATTAATCTTCGGAGTCCAAATATAATTACTATTTTTGTCAAGTTTCCACCGATTGAGAGGGGAAAAAATATTTTCTATTGATAATGAAAACTATACAAGGCAAAGCCCATAACTTCTTATATTTATAGAAGTGTCCTGACTTGATCAAGATGCTAAGAGGCGTCAGAGAATTAAACTAAAGAATAAGGAAAAGATACAACAATTTATAAAATATAAACTACTTCCTATTTTCCACAATTTTATAACTCCCAAAATTAAATGCTTATTTTTTTACCAGGAACCGCTGGCATACTGGTTGGGCCAGTGACGAACAAGATCCAGCCTTCTGAGTCCCCGAAGGATCGTTTGACCTAATTTTGAGTTAACACAGACATTCATTTTTACCAACGTCAAGGGCTTGTTTGGATAGTATGTTGGGAAAACGGACACAAATTCCGAGTTAAATATGTTAGATGAATTTTGTCTCAGTAAGGCAGGAATGGATTTTGGTTGCCCAACCGGGCTAACCAAACAAGCGATAAAAACATTAAAAAAAGAAGCCAGTTTGTTTCTGGTAATGGAAAGTGAGTCTCATTATTAAATTAAAAACAATTATAACAGTATGAACGAGCGGGAGGGTTCAGTGAGATGGGCTTGGGCCGGTGGATGATGACCTTATTGATGAATCTGACAGATTTCTTCCGTCGGATTATAGAACACGACGAGGAAGCCAACTGTATGTCACTAAATCGACCAATTCTTGAAAATGTGATTCATGTTATATCAGAAACTATGTATTTATAGTTCGCCTCAACAAAGAAAATTCACCAATGCTTCTATACATTACTTCTAACATATTCTACGTAGACTTAAAAAAAGCTTAAACTGTATCGACCCAATCCATATAAAATGTGTAACTATGTTTCAATTTTATCTTTAGTCGACATGCGTTGCATTTAATAATAACAAATTCAACACAATAATAAATGAATAATAAAATTATATATTCACATGAAAAATTCAATAATGAATATGATAAAAAAATATTATCCCTCTACCCGTAGTTGCTGGAATGAGTGTGATTTAAAAAAAATATATATGAAAGGGTAAGCCATCAATGAAGTGTGGTGGAGGGGCGTGGTTAATTATGATTGGGAGCATGGGACAACCCTCATGTACGTTATCCATTTTAAAAATCATTAGGAAAATGATTATTGATCAGAATGTATATTTAAAATTACATTTTTTTTATAATACATTTTGACATAATACATTTACGTTTGGATAAATGTTGTATTCAGAATACATTTTGTCAAGAAGAAACTTTTTGCTAAGAATCTATTTAAAAAAAAATGAACTATCAAACTTTGAAATAGGAAAACTAACAAACTTATGGAGGAAGGAGTCGCGAACCAAGCACATCGCGTCCAGACGAATCAGGAATTCCCAAACATATGAGATTTAATTTCTGCAATGATGGTGGAAATTGAAGGCATTTGGCACAGTGACATGCAGCTTCGCGGAGCTTTCGAGGAGGGAATGTATCCGTTAAAAAGTTGGAACACTTTAGCCATACATGCACCAAAATTCCACGTCAATCTGTCTTTTCCCTTGTCGCATTATGATGATATGCTAATACACTTTTTTTTATGGTGGTAATTAATAATCAAATCGACATCAATTTCTGGATTGATGGATATTAACAGTGAAAGGACCACGTAAAAAGACAATCCCATAATGGACCCCAATTGCACTAGTGACCAGCTAGCTGGTTCAGGGATTGAGAAAACTGTCTCCAGTCACATGCATTTTCAATAATAGAGTTATCCAAATTCAGTGTAATGAAAAGCAAACAACATTAACACATCATCTGTGGGTTTAACTGATGAAGAGATTGGGTCAATACTCTCACATAAAATAAAGAGGATTCAATAAAGTCACTTTATTGTTGCTCCAGTCGTGACACTTCATGAGGCATCTCCGCAGCTTAGTGAAGCTGAGTTGACATACTTGTGTGGCCAGATCTGAAAGGGTTTGCTTGGCTTGTTTCCGTACCCACAGTGATAGACCCCAGTAAATCATGAGTTATGTGCCCTTACCTTTAGATCTTGGGTGAGCCCGCCCCTTCATAAAATTCCATCAACAAAAGCAAACATCATTACTTATTCTATGAAGATGGCTGTGCTCGAAAGATTATTCTATGAGCACGGAGCCAGTATTAAAGGAGGTCAACACTCAGCAACGCAATGAATTGAACACAAGGCCATCGGGTCAGTGATCGACCTACAGTTTGCTCATAATTAACTCGGTGCACCATGATTTATAAATTGAACACTTAAGCCCTCAGTTTATGTCTTGTCGTGTGAAAAGAGTCTGTCAAGGCGGAATCATTTATGTTCGCTCGCTTTATGATTCGTCTCATTGATTGGATCATACCACTCTGTACCTATTGGCTGTTTATAATTTCTTCGACACCGAAGATGCTTTTATTGATTTTTTTACGAGATGGGTCCGTGCTATCATTATACATTAGATTCCACAAAAACATCAGTAGCATACTGGTCTCAGCACATAGAATTATATTACTGATAGAGTGAATTTAACAGAAACATTAGTCTCCTGCAATATGACTAAATAAAGTTTGAATTTCAATAAAAAAATATGCTCACATTTAGTATTATGTGTTAGTACATCAAACACAATTGGCTATAATAGGATAATACATTTTTTTGTATAAATAAGCCACATAACTATATTGTCGGCATTATTACACCGGACATTTTTCTCGTCCATTTTGTGGGAATATATTTCTCAAGAATGTTAGAGGTATTAAGATGTAATGCTTATTTAAAGGAAGAATTACTTTAAAGTCTCACGTTAACAATTAATTACTCTATGGTTCCAAAAGATTGTTAATGATAATTGATTCACTTATCAATTGTGCTCATCGACTTATTATTAACAAGTAACATGTTGGGGGTTTTAGAGTAATTAATTTACTATCGTGAGACATACGTGCAATTCTCCCTTATTTAAAAATAGATGTGAGAATCCCACTTTCAAAATCATTTTAAAAAAAAGTTCATCATCAATAGAGTAGCTGAAATAAAAAAAAAAAAGTGTGCTTGCCCGTTACGCACTTCCTGTATCTTTTCAAAAAAATTGATAACAAATAAAAAAGGAGGCAATATCCCGAGCTGGAGAGGTAAATCCAAAAGAGTGCTCCGTTTTTCGCAGTTCGCAATGACCAAGGACCACACTAATTAAGAATTGTGCTCAATCTTTCACGTAATGGGTGTTTTCCTTAAACCCGTTCCTCTCTCTTATCGTGACCAAGGTCACGGCACCAAATTAAAGTCATTAATGAAATATTTTCCACACTTCAATTAGGAAAACGGAAAAAACACTGGTCAGCTTTACGAGACCACGAATTCACAGTGCCTCCACAGATTAAAATAATATGTGCTGAATCAGCAACTTGGAAGGTAAAAAAACAGAAAAGACAGGCCACTAACCATACCATCGTACCTTTTTGCCTGGTGGTCAAACTCGTGCGGGGGCCTTAAATTTGCTCCAAAAGCTATGTCTCATCAGCAAAAAAGAAATGAATAATATTTAAATTCATCTATTATATATTGGATCGTTTGACAAAGCGGTGGAGAAGTACTTATGGGCTTATTCACACAAGCTGAGGAAAATATGTGAAATAGATTGTCTTGTTTTACGAAAAAACACTGTTGAACGTACTTATGGGTATAAGCACCTTGTTGCCAAATAAAGCCATTATTATGTAAAATTTTGTAACCGGCAAGGATAAGTTATAACAGGTCCAAGATATCTCATTCAAGGTCATGTCAATGAGAATATGTGAATCTGGAATTTAGGAATCGCTATTAATCAGTCACACGTTAAGATCTCTCATAATTTGGTTTGATTAGCAACAGTAGTCCTCTCCACATAAAGACTCTTCAAAACTTTCACAGCCCAACCAAGTGGTAGGTGCAATGTTAAAAAGTCAGACTAAACATTAAATATGAGATAATGTAAAAAAGATTGATAAGTCGATCAAATCAAAGTCAGATCGGTTATATTAAAATAATATACTCATCAAATAAGTTGATCAGATAGAAATCAGATCGAACCTGTGATAAACATTATAACTAAATCAAACCTCTGTAATTTTGAAAGTACCATCAAATATATAATATACACTTCATATTTTTAATCGTGAAATGTTTAGTACATGCGACTAGACAAATCGATCACCAGCAAACAAAACTGACAACTAACCAATGTTTTTTGATGGACCAGAATATCCAGCCGGCGGCCATCCTCTGACTCAGCTTAAATAACCTAGTCGCTGGTGAAAACAAAATCCATCAATTATTAATTTGATCCCTCTAGTTCTAACCAAGTCCCTCTCTCTCTCCATTGCTCTACTTTTCTATATGTACAAATTACACGGGACAGCCTCCGAGTGTGTGCACAAGGATGGAACTGTAAATCGCAAATTACACTCAAAAGCCGATTTTTACATCTAATCTAAACAGACATTAAATCTCAACCGTCCGTGAGAGGATCACATGATGAAACACGCATTGGGGTTCTCATCGCTGAACATTTGAGGGTGCGGGGCATGAGGATTCAAGTAGTAGGGTGCCACGTATCCCTGATTTACATACCCTGGATGGTATGGGTACCCTCCGTCCGTTGGGTATTCCATGGCGTGGCTGGTTTCACCAGGGTGGTAGTTTCCGCCGTCCCAGAACAACGGCGGCGGTGGCGGGTACCCGTAGTACTCCATTTTGTTAGCTTCCACCTTCGGCCCGTCCTCTTTCTTCTTGCCGCCGCCAGATTTTGCTTCCCCTTTTCCTTTTTTCTCATCGTCTTTCTTAGGGGGAACCACCTCCACGTTTCGGCTCAGCTTCCCCTCCAGGTACGGCGCCATTTCTTTCACGTCCATCGTCCCCTCCACGGTTACCAAGTCCTTGCCTTCATCTATGTTTACGGATTCAACCCCTGCATGCCATCATTATTCACGGAAAATCAAATTAAAATACAATCATCCTGAATAGACTCAATTCAACATTTACTTTCTTTATTTGCTGAGACCACCATCACCTAAAACCTTTGCTTATTTAAAATAAAAAATTAATGGGCAATTGAGGAGATATCTTCAATTTAATAGTTAAGGTCAAATATAAAGCTAATGGCTCACACCTTTGAACTTGCTTATGATCTTTCGAATTTTTTTGATGCAACCTTCACAATGCAATCTGATCTTCAAAACCACCGTACTCTGAGCCCAGAAATGAAACGAGTTAATTTAATTAAAGTCGGTCAGTATAATTAGCGTAACTAAACAAATTGGACATGAAAAAACTTCGGTGCCGTGAACAAACAAACAATACGGGAGTTAGGTAGAGAAGAAGCCAATTCGCTAATTAAAGAGAAGGCATTTTCAGTGGCAACGGAAGTAGAGTCAATTACCTTGTTGGGTTTTTTATCTTTGTCTTTTTTATCACCGGACTTCTTCTCTGCTTTATCGTCCGCCTTGTTCTCCTGTTTCTCGGCCGGCTTTTTATCGCCGCCGGCGTCTTTCCTAGGCTGAGGGGAGACGATCTCCACCTTCTTGTTGATCTTTTCCGCCAGATAATCCCGCACCTTAGCTGCGTCCACTTTACCGTTAAACGTCAGTTTATTGGCGGACGCATCAACCTCGACCCCTTCCACACCTGAAACCATAAAAGGAAAGGCCAGGATTGAGGTTGAATTCCCAACTTCAAGAGTCATTCTGACGCAAAGGAGGGATCACTCAGCCTCCAATTTCAAGATAGGGTAAAAAAGACGTTGAACTGAAGGAATAGAGCGCACCTTGGAAGTGGCGGACGGTTTTTTTTATCTTCTTCGCGCAGCCATCGCAATGCATATCGAGCTTGAAAACGACATTGGGGGGAGCTTCGTCCTTCTTCTGCACGCATAAACGACATAATAAGAAAGGGTTATCGTGACAGCACCGGAAATGAAACAAAACTGCAAAAAAAATGAGGGTAAAGAGGGGGTGGGCAAAGACGAGGGAGATGGAAAAGGACCGACCTCACCCATAATTGGAATCAGAACGTTTGGGTTTGGATTTGATTCGAACTTGTAGAACTTGGAAGCAGTCGGTTGTTGTTTTGAAGAGTGAAATTGGAGGCAAGGACTTGGGACTGATATATATATATATATATATATATAGAAAGGGGGTGGGGGGCAAGTGGGGTTGGACATGTGTGATGTTATGCATGCATGTATGTATGCGGAGCTATAAAATATGGAATGGATGTTGGAGGGATGATGGATGGATGTATGTGTTTAGGGAGCGCGCATGTACCCATCATCTTCCCCCTTGACGGCTCGGCCAAGTTTCATAGTCATGAAACAAAGTTCCGTCCCTTTTCGGAGGGGTTGCCACAATTTTCAGGCCTATATATTATTCACCTCCGTCCTTTGTTTAAACTTTAACGTCCATTTTAATATAATATATATATATATATATATAGTTGGCCGACTCTTGGGTGCTACGGCCAGGGATTCGGAATAATTCCGGAATCTGAACAAGACGAGAGGGGACAGGCAAGAGAGAGACAATGATGAGACGCGGGACTGGAGCATTTGCAGAAAATTACGAAAAGAAAAGAGAGACGTGGTTGTATTCATCGTCCATACATCAATTTACGATGACCATGAATCGTGAGTGTGATGCATAGGGTAACACGAAGCCACGCACTGTTCTAACCTTGTTAACACGTGGAGCACTCCCGCCGAGACAAACATGTCAGACACCGGCCTGGGTTTGAGGTCCCAGGCTTCCACCCTCTCTCTCATCCATACTTGTTCGGAAACTTCGTAGATCTGAACTTGTTACATGTCTCTCGCGTCGAGAACGCGTTCAATCTTGAAACTTCCTTCCCTCTTCCCTCCCCAACCTTTCACTGCTCCACTCACCTCACCTTGTCCACTTCTCAAATTTAACATTTGGACCCTTCCACCCCCCCCGGCCGGCCCTCAAACAGTTTCTATACTGATGAGAAACAGTAGCATTCGATTTCAACTCTATCTCATTAACGTGGAATGCATGAATGGGTGGGTTGGATGAGCGATGAAAAATTGACTTCTTATTATAAGTTATTTTGGAAAAGGAATTCTGAATAGAAATTAGAAGTGTAACGTGATTTATGTTTGAATTAGCGTTGGAAAAGTGACTTTTTTAAAAATGAGAAACCGTTTGGATAAACGTTTGGGAAGTATTTTTTGTGGTAAATTACTTAAAAGGACATGAATATCATTAAATGTAACACATTCATATATATATATATATTTTATTTTAACTATTTTGAGAATAAAGACAATGGTAAAAAATTTAAAATGGATTAAATAAAAATATATGTACATGGTACAAATTTTCTACTAACTAATACTCTAACATAATTAACTGAGTATGCAAATGTTCTACTAACACAATTATCATCATCATCGACGGCAGAGGAACACCCATGTGGAGCCAAGAGCCAAATGTTCTACTAACATAGATTTTCCCTCATATAGTTTGCGTCAACCTTGCCGCCAAGAGTCTCGCGTCTTCTTTGCCGCCTCGTGTCTTCCGCTGCTCTTCCTTCCCTCCTTCTCCTTCTCAGCTTCATCGAGGGTCTCGCCTGTAAAGTCGATTTGGCCTCATTTGTCCCTCTCCGTCTCCCCAAGTCACCCTTCCTTCCTCCTCCAACGCACATTCAGGTTTTTTTTTGGTAAAGTCAATTTCTTTTTATTGAGTAGTTGCTTGCAAAATGGGTGCAAGTTTGTGCTATTTATATATTGGTAAGTAAATCAGTGATTTAGTATTGAGGTCAAAAACTAATCATTCAACATTTATGTGCTTGATTCAAACATTTATCCAACGCTTAATTTTTCAACTTTTCGGAAAAGCTCCATATCCTAGCTTCTCCATAAAAGCTCCTTTGGGAACAAAAGTCCTTCCCATAAAATGCTGAACCAAACTATCTCCTTTTCTGCTACCTTGATTTTTCATCCCAAAAGTCACTTTTTGGAGGGTAAAATGCTTACCCAAACGATGCCATATCGGAGCCATCCCATGTTCTAACTAACAACCAAGCCTTCTTCGCCTGACTTCATTTTTTTTCACTCACCATGGTTGCCCCGAACCACGCCTTTTCACATTTCTCAATGAGTTTTGAATCAATTAATGAAATTCATTTTTCAAAAATATCATCAGGAAAAAATGAAATGGAGTTTTTTAAACATTAGAAAAAGTTTTCTATTTTGTCATTCACATTTATACGAATAAAACCTTCCGTGACTCAAACTTGTTCCCCTCTGCTTACCACAATAATTGATAACTTGTTGCTTCTTTATGAACTTCTTTATTCCCTACAGGAGTTTGTTGGTCTATAACTATTACTTACTTACAATGTGATGGATTAATATTCGATTCTTCATTGTGAGGAATGCACATACTTCGGCCGGGAAGTGTCTCGACGAACATGATTGTATCCAATAGAAGGACGGATACATGGGTTTAGAAAAAAAAATTTCCTTATTTCTTTTTATCTGCACACATTTTTTATGCCGAGATTTTTGCTTTGAAGGCTGAATACATTGTCTGCATAATTCAGTGGCCCAGTATTCTGAGCGTTCTATCTTAGAAGGGCTCAACTGTATTCACCCAACCAATCTCAAATGCAAACGGGCCTTGTGAAAAAAAATGGGTAAGTACTTGAAATCAAAACCTTAAGAAGGCCCATGAATCCCATCGCCTGGGGCTTCAGTTTCTGCCAGGCATTAACAGTATATACAGATGTCACTCAAGACCTTGTATCCTAATTGTCTGATATCTTCTAACTGAAAGGTTACGGGTTCAACTCCGCTATCATAATTCATAACTTCATACCATTAACGTCTACCCCTTTAAATAAAAAAAAGTATATACAAATACCATTTCTTGCTGAGTTCGGATACTCTGCCGTTGACGGACGCCAGGCCAATAGTCTCATATTAGTTTGAAAATGTACTTTCAATCCTTTAGAGTTAATATTATTAATTTTTTAACAGAAAATATTAATTTATTCACACTTCTATAATTAAATGCATTAAAATATATTTAAATATTAATTATTTAATATATTTATTTTTACATTTTTAAAATTTAACCATAATTTGTTAAAACTAATACTTATAAAAATAAATAACTAAAAATGCTTTTTTTTTTAACTGGAAGTAACAAATTAAAACTTAACATTAATTGGACCCTTATTTAGATTTATTTACCGTTCCCTGGTTTAGTAGATGGTTGTTTCCAGGGATTTGCACAAACCTTGCTTCCCAAGAATACTAGCATTTATTTTACCTTGTCAAGAGCCGTTCAAGTGTCATCAGAAATGTCCAAATACGACCCTTCCCCTCCATCGGTGCAGTTTGCTTTCCATCGGTTTCAGAGAGGTAGACGCTTTAGACTTGTTTTACGAG
Organism: Vachellia pachyceras; assembly: GCA_025593235.1. Taxonomy (NCBI): domain Eukaryota; kingdom Viridiplantae; phylum Streptophyta; class Magnoliopsida; order Fabales; family Fabaceae; genus Vachellia; species Vachellia pachyceras. The sequence goes on from JANTPZ010084061.1 coordinate 26,203, forward strand.
TTAAGATGTCTTTCTGATATTTTCACAAGAAAATAATGTCTTTCTGAAGTGGGTTTGTTATATTAAAGGGTTACAAATTCGGTGAAAATGATTCGATGTCGCTTCTCTGAGCCAAGGCACGTCTCTCTGCTCTATGCATGTTCAATTTTATTTAATGAAGAGCATCACCGACTGAGGTGGCTGCTGGATGATACTATTATCCTTGCATTTTATTCTGTTGACGGTCTCTTTATTTTGTGAAACCGGCAGCACATGATTTGGGCAAAGTTTTTATTAACCCTATCTGACCTTTTATCGTGGAGGTTAGAAAATAATCTATTGAAGATTGATCCATTTTAACTCATGCACTCATCCTCCATTATTGTCCAAAGTTTTACATTTTATTCGTACTTGTTATGCATGGCTACCAAGATGATCCCAAGTTCCCAACAAAATATGCTCTAGTTCTGCTAGGAAATGGCCTGGAACAACCTCATAAGTTCTATCCCTATAGATAAACATACTAGAATTACAGCCCGAGCCCAACCAGTACCGATTAAGTCGTACAAGACGCTAATATTTTGATCATTGCCTTTATGATTTAGTTGGGGACAATTGTTCCCACCTGCCCAAATCCCATTGTGAAGAAAGCTCCAGCCTGCAGCAACAGATAGATGAAGAAATGGTCGTGCCCAAACAGCAGGTCATAGATCGCACAATGAAGCAAAAACATCCCCATGAGAATCTCCAGTGGGTGGATTCTGTTGATAAAATCAGGGGATTATAAGTATGCATAAGAATTAATCAACAATGAGTAATAGTTCTTTATTGTTGGGATTATATACTCTACCTAAATGCTACATTGTGCTTTAGTGCAAATTTTACAGGATGAGCGATTTGAGACATCATTGTCAGTTCTCTGTTCAAACTATTTTTTCTATGTTGTAGATAGATTTAGTGGCAGTTTTTCTGTGTTACTGATGGATAACGTGCACTTTTTAGACAGACTCAAAGCAAAACGTGCAAATACCTTTCTGTAAACCGAAATCGTGAATTCCTTGATGGCCTAAGATTGTTCTTTTGTTTCAATGCATTACCAAGCTTCTCAGTGACAATCCATTCGTTGACACGGTTTGCTTCCAACAATCCTATGATTGCCGCTTTAGTCCGATGGAGTGACATGACGTTCTCAAAAAGTATCCAGAGTACAAGAAGATGCAGGGACCTGTTCCATAAATATGAGATTATTGAATAACTTAGATGAATGAAGTCATTAGACAAACTTACACTGCTTTTAGAATCATTTACCTTGGGGTGCACACTGCATTTAGAATAGTAATGGTTGCTGGAATGTATATGGCAATCTGCTTTTGAAGAGTGATTTCAGGAACTATCACACTGGCTGGTATAACTATGCAGTAGAAGAAAAACGTCACCCAGTGTGCTACTATCTTCCTCACGAAAAAGAAAGCATAGACAAGATGAAATCTCTTGAAAACCGAAACCCTCTGGAAGACCCAATTAGTTGTCAATCAATTTATCACTTATAGAAGTTTGTGAATCATGATAACTATAGGGAATTAGGTTCTTTTGGTTGTTTTAAACATCTTACACTACAAAAGATTATTTCCTTGGTCATTTTCTTGAAGAGATTAGCTGGGCCACACGACCATCTGTGCTGCTGATATCGGTAGGCTTTAAATGTACTTGGTAGTTCATTTTTCACCTAGCAAGGAGCAGAAAAGTTCTAGAGTTAATAGTTATTGAAACTTAGATGTATTCAACATAGCGTGAGAAGAATTAGTTAAGAATTCACTTCCACATCTCCAACAAAAACAAATTCCCAGCCCTTAAGGCTAGCCCTGACTGCAAGGTCCATATCTTCAACAGTGGTTCGATCTTTCCATCCACCTGCATCATTTATTGCTCTAATTCTCCAAACTCCTGCTGTTCCTGTATATTATAATGGACATTTGTGTAAGCTGATTTGCTAATGTGCTTTCATAAATGCAGTTTTATTAGCCTTTTAACTAACTTACCATTGAACCCAAAGAATGAGTACGTCGAGGAACCCACTTCTTGTTCAACACTGAAGTGATAATCAAGTGACATTTCTTGAATCCGGGTCATTATGCATTCATCTGAATTTACTGCATGTAACAAAAATGGTTCAGCAATGCTTTGAATCCCTGAGGTCTTAACAATGCATGCATGATGCATCCATACTAATGGGACCGAAATAACTTTTAATGTTGATGCTATGTACCAAATTTCCATCTGGCCTGAGCCAAGCCCAACTTTGGGTTCTGAAGCAGGTAAGGAATGGTTCTCCAGAGAAAATCCGGATCTGGCTGGAAGTCTGCATCAAAAATTGCCACAAACTCACAATTGTTGACATATTCCTTCTCCAAACCCTCTTTTAGAGCACCAGCCTTGTAACCATTTCGATTATTCCTAGTTTTATACTTGACATTAACACCTTTTCGTATCCATTTATGACACTCCTGTTCAACCAATTCCTGCATATTTGTAGGCACTGGGGTATATGAAATTTATACAAGAAAATGATCTGCAATGAAGATTTGCTGGATTGAGTGAGATACCCTTAAGACTTGATTGGTGGAGTCATCGAGAACCTGAATTATGAGTTTGTCAGATGGCCATGCAAGTGTACATGCTGCTCCAATGGAAAGCTTGTAGACCTGGGGACAGAAATCCAAATTTATAGTTTGAAAGTATTTAATCTTTATTAGGCATCACTCTTACCTTGGACTTTTGCTGTGAATTTCTAGTTATACAAGCATAGACAATGTATGTTTCTCTTACTTCATCAGTTACCTGGTGTTTGTGCTTACTGTTTACACCGCTTATTTGTTATAAAAATGATGTATATGATTCTGGAGGTATTAAACTATATGAATTGACAATCTGGCTGGAAAGCCTTGGGGAGCTTCCTTTACCAGATGCTTTTTTCTGTCAATTAAAAGAGGGTAGGAAAAATTAACATTAGATACAGACAATCGAAAAAGGGGCGGCTCACATGTATGCAGCCTTAACCCCACAAACGTAGAGGCTTTAGGAAATGTTATAGACAATTGACTAACCGTTATGCCAAGGCTCACCCTCAAAAAACAGACCATTGAAAGTTTTTTTAAAAAAAGAGCAAAGAGTAAGGTAACGGCTTGCTATAGGAAATGTTTAAGAAAAAAAATCCAGTTGATTTATTTTCATTTAAAGATTTTTCCTGATTACTAATAAAAAATGTTTTGTGGTTTATTATGATTATTTAGAAGTATTGATCATCATTAACTTGTATTACAACTTGTTATTTCAGAATTGGATGGATGCATGATCTTTGGATATGAAGATGATAAATATCATTTGGGGATTTGATAGAACTTTTTAATGGTGCACTGCATCATTATCAGAAAGAAAGCTTACCTCTCTCTCATTGTACATAGGTATCTGGATCAACACCCTGGGGTAGTTTTTACTTCTTTCTAGGTCTTGTTTCAGGTTATCCAACTTGTACTTGGTGTATTTTTCCTTCCTCAACACTTTAACCCCCAAAAGCACGAGTGCCATGAGTACTCTTTCAACAAATAGCATAATTGACATACCTGAGCACAGTATGACAGCTAGTTTCAAGAGGGGTATGATCACTGGGTTTCTTATAGATTCCCAGGCATATTGCAGCTTAGTTGAAGCATATTCTGGAATTGTCTCATTAGGCTGCTCAAAAATAAGGTTTCTTATGGTTTCTGTGGCCCTTGAAGGTAGGATGGAAAGTTGGGCTGTAGACTCTGCCTGAACAGAGCTACTTGTGAGATGAGGAAATTGATGGTGGGTCAATGACTTATACGAGCCTTGAACTACTGGGTGTGATGTATCCAGGAGATGAACCCTTCACATTAAATAGAAAACAGAGTTGGTTGAGAATGAAGACACGCATTTGGGTTTAGATGGACGAATGTAGTATGATGAATAAGATGTGATGAGGAGAGCTGCTCTTTTCGAGGGACACATGTTCTTCATGCAAGCTATGGTGCTGTAATGTAGCGGCTTGATCGCTATATCTCTGTCGTTTCTTACCGACAATGTGATCAAAAGTTTACTGTCAAAGATTTTGATCATATTAATAATTGCTCATTGTATCTATCCGATATATCAGATTGTGTTATCTTGTGAATAAATATTAGATAGATGCTTACGGCATCAAGCTGGCATAATTGGTATTCTTCTGTAACTTCTGCAGATAAGGTAAGCATTCCTTAATCTGATAAATTTCCGTTTTAGTCATGTGAAGGTTATCGTAATCCTAACTCTGGATGCCTTTTGTCATCTGGTTTGAAGTTTGAAGTTAAGTGACCCGAAGTGGTTTATGAATTTGTCAAACACCTTTAGGATCATGAATGTGAATGCTCCGGAGTAAGCAATTGCAGGGGAAAATCGACTATCTGGAAACGGCAGATAGTTTATGTCTGATTCAGATAACTTGTATTTATACTGGAACACGGGCAGTCGTCAGAGAATGTTTGGATTTACCAAAATGTGTACGCATAAAAGTATGCATGTACACGAGTTTTATACTCTGCTAATATGTAAGATATGCTATGAGCCAAATTACCAAGGATTAGTCTTTTAAAAAATTATGATGTGGAAAAGGGATGATTCCACTCTTAGTTGGTTGTTATCTTCATTCTGTTGATCTCTTTTGATTTAACCATTGGAGATTGAAGTAAAATATGAACTACTTTCCAAATATATTTTTTGATGCAAGATTAAGATCTCTAGTGTATCCATTTGCTGGATGGGTTGCATGATGCCATCAGTGGCGTATATGAAAATCGTATACTAATCATTAGCATTGTGGAAGAAATATGGCATGTGCTATTTCATTGTCACCATAGGGTCAATTATTCCATCAGGACTTCGGTGTAACAAATTTTGACTTGTTGAAGACCTTGAAACGTGAGCATGTGAATTGATGTTGTAGCTAGTTAAAGACGGAGATGATCTCTTTGCTTTATGTTTATCCCTTTGTTAGAGAGTTTACTTCTCCCAGTTACATCTGGTACAAATCTATGTCTGACCTTCAGACAGTTTTCTTATTATTTACCAATGATAAGATTTTCTTAGTTTTTAAGGGCCTGCATGCATCCTTAATATTGATGTGCATATCTCTTCCCAGGTTTGCCAACTGGCAAGATACTTGTACACTACAGTAGTTGGTCAGTTGAACCGCCTTATGCATGGGAGAGTGCACTAGTGTATTCTTGTTAATATGAAGTTGTGCTCAGTGAAGTTAAGTTTTTGGTTACATTAACATAGTTTAAGATTAATTAGAGTCCCTGCTCTCTTTTAGCACATCCATGGAATACTGGAATCTGACTCAATTGATATTCTTTTCCTTGTGTTAGAAGTTTAGCACTTGAAGCTGGGTAAATTTGGTAATGTATTTGCATTAAGCAAAATGGTCAAATCTGTTTTTTGCCCCTTCAGTAAAAGGAGTGTGGATGTCATCTTTTGTTGCCCTGCATTTTTTTACGTTAATTATAATTATGCATTTGCACATGTTAATCCCGCAGTAATTCTTGGCTTGTTGAGCTGGATACGGATTGATATGCTTTACAAATGGCTACAAAGGTCGGATGAAACCCGGAAATATTCATCTCTACGATAAAGATTATTCCTTCCTACATTGTGGCTACGTCATGTCCCCCGTCTGTTTTGGGATTTTTACTGTTGTTTTTTTATGTTATATTAATTTTATCCATGTTTATTTTCCCCAGCCTGGCTTCTCAGTCCCACTATAGGAATGTGATTGTGGTAAGCACAAGAAGGACGCTAATTTGCAAAGCTTTCCTTTAGAACTGAAAAGCCTGGTGGTAAATTGAAAAGCGATGATGGACGGTGAAACTTACTAGTATAATTAAACTATGTAGCTTGTGAATAATAAATTATGGGAAGAAAAATGACAATGTTCATGCAATTGGTCGTAGTTGCTATATTTGAAGCTGGCCTTTTGTCCTCCGCCAGAATTAGTAAATTGTTTTAGGATTTGGCTGTTGCAGGTGGAAGCAGCGTGTGCTGTTGGGTTTTTAAAAAAAGGATTCAAGAGGCAATAATGGCTACTAACAAGGTTTGTTTTGCTTGCACCGCTGGTTTGGGAAACGCGCACACACGACCTGTGTGAACATTGAATAGAGCAAATCATAATTTTGGAAGCATTAGAGGAAATATGAGTGAGAATGGATCACTTGTGGGGAGGAAAGAGCTGGAAACAGAGCTGATACGGCAAGTCATAATGATAATAGTGAGCTTTATAGCGAAGAAGACAAGCCACTCACCCCTTAGGTGATCGCAGCCCACAAGCAAACGCCATTAACCCAAAACTCTTCGCAAATTGCCATGAATCACGCAAGGCAATATGCCCTCACTCAACATATGAGACGAATAAAGCATCAGATGTTACATTTTAAATTTAATCCTTATCCGAGACATTACTAGGGATTTTTTCTAATGGACATTCCAATCTTAAGTTTATAACATGTTCGTTCGTTCTGTTAGACTCTACTCTGTTGGTAAAAGCTGATTCCATGCTATTTCAGCTATTCCGAGATACTGTGGGGAGTTAGTTTAATAAAACTTGGTCTACAACCAAAGTTTACAAGTCGTGCCCATCTCATTTGAAGGTGCTGTGCTTAGAAGACATTTTGGGATTAAATCCCCTTAGTGTAATTTTCTTATTTTTGAGCTTTCTGCTCTCCTTATGTAACAAAAAAAAAAAAGATCTACATGGGCTATCTATTGGGCCTGAAAATGGGTCTGCGTGCTTAATCAATCCAAGAACCAAATCAGTATTGAGCTCATGCACCCTTTGGGGAAGTCACAGGATTCATCCATGCTGGTTGTGGGCGTGGCCCTTTCGGTGCTTGTGTGATACATAAAAAAAGTTATTAATTTATTTCTCGTTAGATACAATTTTTAAATTATTTTGAATGAGAAAAATTGCTATTAAAGAATATAATCCATTTTAAGCTTGACACTGATGTATTTTAAATCAATTCAATAAAATTTATGTATCCAAATATGACAGCGATGTCTTCACCAAAAAAAATTGTTAAATTGCCTTTTTACTACATTATTTTTTTTAGCTGCAATACTTTTTTGTATATATTATATTTATTCTTTTTGTGCTACAATTTATGGCACAAAGTGAACTTATTTAAACTGCAAGGTATAACGTAGTCTACTACAACAGATTCACCATGATAAATTGAAAAGTGAACGCTTTCAACAAGTTTTCTAGAATTTCAGCTTATCTATCAATATATTTCAATATCGGTAGTATATTTGTCTGTCATTTACGTGGTAAGATTCATAAACACAAGAAGATACATTCTTCAGTTTGAGGAGAGGCATAATACGCAAAATAAAATATCCAAGGGGCAAAAAAAAGCCAATAATCATAACAGGTATGAGGCATAGATGAACAACTAGCTTTCTCTTTCATCATCTTTAGGTCTTGCGGAAGAACTTGAGCCCGAGGTCATCTCCACCACTTGACTGTGTGTAAACCTTTGTAATTGAATCATTCGTGCATAAATCCCATCTGGGTGATTCTTCAACAGATGTGAGTGAGATCCTTGCTCTGCAACTTTCCCATCATCAATCACTGCAATAACAATAGCATTCCTAATAGTTGATAGCCTATGTGCAACTATAATGGTTGTTTTTCCAGAACATGCACGATTCAGAGCCTCTTGAACAGATCTCTCAGACTCAGCATCAAGTGCACTGGTTGCTTCATCAAGAAGCATCACCTCCGCCTTCCTCAAAAAAGCTCGAGCAATCGCTATTCTCTGCTTTTGCCCTCCTGATAGTTGAACTCCTCTCTCTCCCACGAATGTTTTGTATCCATCAGGCAGAGCTGATATGAATTCGTGGGCGTTGGCAAGTGTTGCTGCTTCTATTATCTCAGATTCTGTGGCTGATTCATGCCCATATGCGATGTTTTCATATATAGTGGCAGCAAACAGACAAGGCTCTTGAGGTACCACAGCAATGTGCCTTCTTAGAGACTTGAGATTGTATTTTCTAATGTCCTTCCCATCAATCATCACTCGCCCAGATGTTGGATCATAAAATCGTTGTATTAGTGCAATGACCGAGCTCTTGCCACAGCCACTAGGTCCAACAAGGGCAAGAACTTTTCCAGCCCTAGCCCGAAGATTTAGGTCTCGAAATATTGGCATGTCAGGGCGTGTGGGATATGAGAAGTCAACATGTTTAAGTTCAACTTCACCACGAAGACGATCGGGGACAGGAATAGCATTTGGGTCATCTGGCTCAATCTCAGTTCTTCGGTCAAGGAGATCGAAGACCGACTTCATAGCTCGACCTCCCTTGATAAAGTCAGGTGCTAGGGTTAAAGTTTCAGCGGCACCGTTGGCGGAAACCATGAGGACCATAAAAACTCTGATTGTTTTAGAGAAATCAGAGATTCCGTGCTTCACAAGCCAAGAAGCATACCACAAACCAAGTGCATAAGAAGAATATAGTGCAAACTGAGCTATCCCAAACCCACTTCCAGAAATCTGTCCCTTCCAAAAGCACTGTCGTAGTGGAGTTTCAAGGTTGGAAGTGAAAAGTCCAACAATTTTTGTTTCAGAGTTGAAGGCAGCAACAGTTCTAACATTTGCAATGGCCTCTCCTGCTAGTTGTGTGGCCTTGGAATGAGCTTCTTCCAGGTCTCCAGAGAAACCAGTCATGAACATTTTCTATGCACAATTAAATACAATGTCAATGATTAATAAAAAAAAGTAAGAGCACAATTGAAATTCATATCATGGTAGAAAGAAATGCAAGCAAACCTGTAAAACCGTGGCTGCAACAACAACGGGGAAGACGGCTACGAGGACAAGGGCAAGGCGCCACTGCAAAACAAACCCTGCAGTACATGCAACTAGCATAAGGGCCGTGTTTTGGACAATTACTGAAATGCGATCTCCAATGGCTGATCTGACATTGTTGGCATCAAGAGCAAGCCTTGCTGCAATCCTAGCACTCTCATTTTCCTCCTGATCAAACCATGCCATTTCATTCTTGAGCACAGCGGTCAGCATCTTCTCCCTTACTCGCTTCGTAAGATTTTCTCCCACAGTATCCCAGAAGAAATGTTGGAGTGTATTAAAGATAAACGCAGCAGATGAAAGGCCAATCAGCAAGTAGCAATACTTTTCAATTTCTCGAATCATAAACTTGTGGTTTGGATTGTAATAGACACTAAGGACTGCACTAAGGACATAAGCAAAGAAGGCACTAAGGGATCCACAAACGACAGAGCCTATGGAACCAATTAAAGCATATAGCCATTCAGGCGAGTTCATCTTTGCAAGGCGCCAGAAGGAACTAGCTTGGTCTTTGAAGGCAAGCTTTTCAAGGCTGTAATTTGGATGTGGTGCATCAATGGACAGACTAAAGTCATAAGCAGAGAAGTCCGACAGCCTGCGTGAGTATGGAGACCGACCATAAGAGGAATTCCGAGCTATTATAGGTGAGCTGACAGAGTTTCTGGCACTTGAAGGCCTGCAAAACATTATGTCAGGAGCTAATCAATTTGAGTTCAACTTAAAATATCTAAATGATGAACACATTCTTTATGACTTTAATTTGACAACTTCTTTTGGAGATAGGTAACCTTGCACTACTCTTTCTGGCATTACTCATAGCAGTTTCATGTGCTGCCTCTTGCATCCGAATGAGCTTAGCATACACTCCATTTTCACCTTTAGCAAGGAGCTCATCGTGAGTTCCAATTTCAAGAACACTTCCTTGTTGAAGTACAGCCACAAGGTCAGCTTTGCGAATAGTGGATAGGCGATGGGCAATTACAAGAGTTGTTCTACCAATCATGAACCGGTCTAGTGCCTCTTGAACCAGCTTTTCTGACTCGGAATCTAATGCACTTGTTGCTTCATCCAACAGAAGAATGGCTGGGTTTTTCAACATTGCCCTTGCAATTGCTATCCTTTGCTTTTGCCCTCCAGAAAGTTGCAATCCTCTCTCCCCCACCTGCCATTTTCAATAATATATCACTCATTAGATAATTCTAATTTTTATCAACCAAACACGAGAGTGAAAATAGATTAGGACCATCTAAATTAGATTTGGACAATTCAAATCTAATGGGTTGGAGAAACTTATCACTTTTTTATGAACACCTTAACCAATTTACATATCTTATAAGAACAACAATACATTTTCTTTATCGTCATGAACAATTATTATCATTATCAAGAATGACAAATTGCTTATTTTATTTTTATCTATAAATAAGGAGCCTATTAAGTTAAACACAGAAAGCATCTCCCGTAATCAATTAAAGTAATCAATTAAAGAAGAGCATACAGTTGAAACACACTGACAAGTTTTGTTATTATTTTATGGCAGCTCCACCTAATTATTAATCCTCCCACCGGCAATTTGGCTGGCCTTTACTTAATAGCATTCAAGCACATGCACTGTAGATTGAAGCATGTTACCCTTTTTCAAATGCAGTATTCGTGGCTTTGACTTCTAAAATTTATGATAACATAGGACTAATTGGGTTTATCTTGTTGACTAAACGAATTTATCAGATGACGATGATCATGACAACAAGAAGAACAACAACAATAATAGAAGTTGCAATTGTAAACTACCAAATATTTACAAGCAAACAAGAAACCTCTTGGTCAAGATCCACATGATGGGTTTCCCACCTTCCACAAAGTTCGGCTTTACTCCACACACACATGACACGAGACATCGCATTATGATGTTCGTTACCTTTGATAATAACTATGGCGAAGGTTATTGGTCGTTTTGGATTAGTGATGAATTTTTTTTATAAATAATTTACGATCTAGAAGATAAATATGTAACTCAATTTGAGTAACTGTTTTATAATCCTATGATAAATCGCCTCATAATTAATTTAGTTTTCAAATTCTTCTATATATCCAACCTATATCTTGTCATAAATCCCAAAAAGATGAGTGGCGACCATTGAAACAAGTGGATCCTTATGTGCTGATCTTTCAATCCAATGATGTGATTGATATGATTAGGTTATCTCAATCAATAACCAAGACAATTATGTTCCCATTTTTCTCTAAATATGCGCTAAACTAACTAACCTGCGTATGATAGCCTTCAGTAAGCTTGATAATGAAGGAATGAGCATTGGCTACCCTAGCAGCTTCTTCAATCTCAACCTGGTCTGCATCTGGCCGACCCAACAGAATATTATCTCTGATTGTGGTGGCAAATAATGCGGGCTCTTGACTTACTAGTCCTATTTGCTGCCTCAACCATCTAAGCTTCAATGCTTTAATGTCATGCCCATCAAGCAAAACTTGTCCTGCACAGATTGGCTAAATAAGTAATCAAATAAAATTATAATGAATAAAATGGATTTGAACCAAAATTTTCAGTTTACCAGAAGTGGGGTCATAGAATCTCTCGATTAGGGAGACGACGGTGCTCTTGCCGGAGCCACTACTACCAACCAAGGCAATAGTCTTCGCGGCAGGCACAACTAGGGAGAAATCATTGAGGATTGGAACATCTGGCCTTGATGGGTAGGAGAAATCTACATTTTTTAGCTCCACTTGTCCCGTCACTGACTCTAATTCCAAGCCTGATTCACTGTTTCGGTCTATCCCTGGCTTGTGATCAATTACGCGGAAAATTTTTGCAGCAGCAACTCTGGCCTTTGTAAATGCAGCCATGCTTGGAGCAGATTGGCCCAAACCCCTGCGCAAAAGTTGTTCCATAATTATATGCAGATGAATTTAATATTGGTCACAAAAGAATTGCTTTAATCTAAACAATGAGAAATGTAATGCACGAACACAAATGAAAACTTGGTTACTTACAGTCCACCTATCATAACAGCAAACATGGTGGCGATGGCAAGTCCGCCATTGGTGTGGTGGTGCCTGACGAGGTAACCTCCGTACCATAACAGAAGAGCGTAACAACAAAAAACGACGAAGTAAGTGGCACCCAATCCCATTCCCTTAGCTAGTCCAATTCTGTAGCCGATCTTCTGGACTACTTTCAACGCCGACGAATAGGCTTGTAACGCCTGGTTCTCCCCCACGAATGCCAGTACCACTCGAATTTGCGCTACGGTCTGCAATTTATTTCAATATTATATGAGCAACGCCTATATGCAAAAACACAACAGTTTAGAAGTTCTCGTACAAAAGACACAGAAGTTTCAACCCACCTGTTCCACAATGTTGCCGGCTTGAGACAGAGCTGCCTGGCTTTTGCCGGAGAGCTTGGCCAACGTGGCTGTGTGAATGCCTCCGATCACAGCTATCATTGGGACTACTGCGAGAGTGACTAAAGCTAACTGCCAAACAGCTGTGAAGCCTACCACAAATCCAGACACGAAGGTAGCCATGTAGTGAATGAAATTACCCAGCTGCATATGCACATAAAGCAAGCACAGAGTATTATCAGTATTCTATGGCAAGAATAGAAACAGAGATGAACCGTATCAATTAAGAAGTGGGTATGCTTCACCTTCTCGCTGATGGCATCTTGGACCATCACAGCATCGGTGTTAACGGCACAAACAACGTCGGACGTTCGAACCTCGGTGTCAAAATACTCAATGTCCTGGTTTAAGGCAGCTTCGAGGTACTTTATTCTCATTCTTGTCGACTGTCTCTCTCCAGTCCACATCCAGCAGGATATCTCTGCGACAAAAACCAGTTGTTCTATTAACATTCACGATACTATAGACAAAAAACCACTCCTGAAAGACCATGTCTAGAGAACTCACCTGCCCACGAGGATGCCCATATGGCAGCACCCACCACCAAGAAGTAAAATGCATACTGCAAAATACCACAAGTACAAGGCTTCAATACACAAAACATTCATTCCATAACACGAAGTATCTCGTTATTGTGACTGAATTACCTTGACTACTTCTCGGGTCATCTTGTCCACATCATTGCTATTGGACCCGAAGGAATTCACAAGATCAGCGAAAAACCGAAGGAACAGAGGCAGAGAACACCCGTGCACAATTGCCCCCAGTGTTCCAATTCCCATTAGAATGTAATCTAATCCATC
>JANTPZ010084063.1:0-21692 GCA_025593235.1 Vachellia pachyceras
AAAAAAAAAAAAGATTGTTTGCAATGAGTTTCAAAGCATTGCAAAATATAACCGCATAAGTTGTATTCTGATTTTTGGCAGGAGAAAGATGGGATTCGATGTAAAGTTATGGAATTTGGACTAGTGATAATCTATCATAAGATTAACATACCTCTCTGCAGTTGATTGACTTGAGACTCGAGCGTCAACAGTCAGTGCGCCTGAGAAATGAGAGTGAACCGAAGGATTCTGAGAGGACTAAGGAGAAGGAGAGCCGGAGAGGAAAAACCCAGGAAGGAGGAGAGCTGAAGTCAGGAGAGAAACGATTTCCAGCGAGTATGGTGTGGAAGGCAGCGGCGAGATCCAGTCGAGTGGGCTGGTAGTAGCGACAGCGAGATCGATCGAGATTCGAGAATGAGAATTGAAATAGAGATGGGAGCCTAAGTCTCACCTTAGCAAACAGAGCAGGGAGAGGCAGCCGCTGAGCTTTGCCGTCGGCGAGCACGAGTCTGACTTGGGATAGGGAGGCGCGTGAGCTGAGTGAGAGTGACTGGGGGACGGAGGCGAGTTGGTCAAGGTGACAGGGTGATGAGTGTTGTGTTTTTTGTTTTTGTTTTTTCCCTTAATAACAGTTAACTTAGGTACTTAATCCTAACAATAATATTATCCTACTTTATTACGAGTGATTTAACGTTTCAAAGATTTAACGTTTTAAAGAAATAAAAATGTTAATTAATATATCTATCATTTTTTAAACTATTTTTAACTCATAAATTAATGTATAATTTAGTGATATACATTAATCTTTAGAATATATATTATAATTAATTATTTATTAATTTTTTTAATCTACTCAAAAAATCAATTGATTTTTATATTAAAAACTGAAAATAGTAATTATAATAAATTATGTTTAAAATTAAAAAACAAAATGACAAACTCGTTTAAACCCATAACCCTATACGACTTAGGTTGCTTTTGGTTTGAAGGGAGGCAAAAGAGGAGAAAATGGAGGGAAAGGAAGGGAACAATATGACATTGTTTGGTTTGAGAGGAAAGGATTTCTTTTTTAGATTACAATGGTAAGCTGAGCTTTAAAAAGAAAATTATTTGTTAAATTCGGGGTTAAACCCCCTCACAAAATATTGATCAAGAACCAAGTTGTCCCTACGATTTCGTGGAAATTCTAGAAGAAGACATATCTAGGAGCTCCCTGAGTGAGCATTTCTTTTGCTAGAATATCAACACACATTTATCCATGGTTACGTGGTATAACTTTACATTCCAACTAACATAAAGCAGGTAATAAGTTGCTTCAACTTTGTGATAAAAATTAGTATGTCCTCTATCCCTAAGCAAAATGTTGACAAACAAAGAAAACTTAGATGTCTTTGAAACGTAGCGATCATCGTACTTCCAACCCTATTTGGATTGCCAAAATCTCTGCTGCTAGAATCATAGAAATAAATGTGCATCAATTTATTGAAAGTTAAGTAAATGTTAAAATTAGCTATGATGTTTAAGGGATTATGAGATATTATGGAAAAGAGTATCAAATGTAATTATTATGCTTAATGCAATAAATTATGAAGAAAATGCTCAATGTTATTGCAAAGCCTTGAAGAATAGTTAAAAGCCCATAAGGTTGTATAATGTTTAATTTTCAATTTTATTGGGATTAAATTGTCTAAATTTATAACTATTTGACATCATGATATGATAGGTTTATACCCTCAAATTTTCTTTATTTCACTTTAACCCTTTAATATCATAAATAATTGCAGTGTGATTTTTATGTAGTTTGTTTTCAATCTTTTTATATATCTTCATAATTCTATTGAATTCATAATATATATAATGAATATAACAGTTCCTGAAGAATTTTATTATATGATAGTTATTGAAAAACTATATGTAACAAAAAGAAAAAAGGTATAGTTCTTGAAGAAATGATAATAAAATTGACATAATTATTAAAGAACTGATAATTTTATTTTGTGGGCAGAAAGTATATTTACATGACCCATACTTGAGGTGCAGATTGTTGAAATACAAGTATGAATCATGTTGGATTATGTTTACTCTTGTACTTTCTTATAAATCTCAATTGATTTTCCAAATGAATGTCATATTAAGACTTTAATTCAAATTGAAACAAGTTATAGTAAGCTAAAAGTTTACTCATATAAACAAATTCATTGTTAGCATTATTTGGTCAATCATCCAAGTCACATATAGAATGTAACAAATTATTTGAGATTTAGCATTAGTTAAGGCTTTAGAAGAGTCAAATGTGTTAATATCAGCTGATACTAAGGACTTATGTAAACTTCAATTTAAGCAGCAAGAGGTTGTTAGTTTGACCTTTTTTGGGTTTGATGAATGTGTGAGTTCTTCCGTTGGGTAAAAAATGAAAAGATAAAGCTCCATAAGAGCTATATCATCATTCATGAAATAAAACCTATAATTGGTAAGATGTTTCATATGAATTATTAAAGTGGAAAAGTGAATATGACAAGGTAACCAGAAATTTATTGATGATTGAAAATAATATTACAATAAACCTATAGTTTATGTATATATTATTTGGTATTACTGTTTAGATTATCCTGAATCATAAAAATACAAAACATGATAAAAAAATGTATCTTGACATTCAATAAGGCTTTGTTTGGTTGGGGGAAGGGGATGGAAGGGAAAGAAAAATGATTCCTTCCCCCCGTTTGGTATGAAAAATTGGAGGGGAGGGGAGCAAAATTTTAGCCCCCCAATCCCTTCCCTTCCCTTATTTTGCATCCCCCAAATGGAGTTTTTCGGAGTGATGCAAAATATTCTTCCTATTATACCCTCAAATATTTTACTATATTCCACTACACCTTTGCCACTCCATTCAACTTTGCACACTTCTCACTTTTACAGTTTATTGTGCGTTCTACTGCTCTTCCTCTGTTCCTCAGTCCAAATCCAAACTTCATATATCATTGAAAAGATATTGCAATTTTGACTTGAACTTGATTTTAACATATCAGAGGGGAAGAACTTGAGTACAAAACTTCCCACGGAAACAACCACATCTACTCATCCAAACAACTTTCCCAAAATCATCGAAACAAATAAATGCAATTCCAAAAAATGTATTATTATAAAAATAATTTACAATGCAAATATATTTGATAAAAAATATTCTTCCATTTCAAAATATTTTTATTTATTATAAATAAAAGTTTTATTACATTAATTAGTAAATTGAATATATTATTTCTAAAATTAATTAAAAAAATTATATAATTATGGTTAAGAATATATAATACATGTTAATTAAAATATGAATGACCATATAAGGGTATAATGGTAAATTAATCATTATCTCCCCTCTCTTCCTCTTTTAAACCAAACACAAAACACATTCCTTCACTTCCCCTATAACATAACCAAACAAGGTAATATTAAGCCCTTCCATCCCTTCCCATTCCCCTCTATCCATTCCTTCCTATTCCCCTCTATCAAACCAAACATAGCCTAAAGAATGAAAAGATTCTTTATAAAGAGCAAGAACTTTTATACACTTCTTGTTCTAAAAAAACAAAATAGTATAAGAACATCACTGGCTGTGGTTGGAATAAGATACATATAGATTGTATTGTATCAAATATGTATATATAGGTCCATGTAGACACAATGTAAACTACATTTATAAATAAAAGATGCATCTATAGAATTGTTATGTTTGTGTCTATGATCGACTTGCAATTTAAAGTTTGTAAATTTATTCAAATTACATTTAACACATTGGTCCACCATTATGCGACAAATATGGTTTTTGTTGAAATTGCTGGTGATTAGTCCTTGAGTTTTAATGATTATATGCTTGTTAAATGCATATTTATCAAGGTCTACTTGAATAGTTAGATCAAAACTTATGAGAACAAAATTCCCATTCAAGGGAGTTTGATTTTATGTATTGCCATATAAAAGTGCATTATGCCAACAAAGTATTATTAATTCTCTCACTATAATTGGCTTTCGGTCAAGAATGTATGATCTTAAGTGTGAAATATATGATCTTATTAATCCACCATAATGCACATGGATATTCAACTAAAGTTGAAAATAAATATTAGGAAAAATGATCATATTTCTTGTTAGTTTCTATATAAAACAAAATTATGTTTATAGTGCGAACAAATGGATTTAGGAATACATGATTAGTTGTTTATCATTTTGACAAAGTTTTCCCAACATAAGGGGGGAGAAAATGAGTGGCTGAAAAAGATAATACATAGAATTTATTTTTACAATTAAATTTAGATTCTCAAATATATGAACAAAAAGGTCATTACATATTGCATTCATAATATATTGAAAAATATATACCACATGTAATTACTGACCTAAATGAGAATTTTCAATTCCCATATTCCAACTCAAAAGCTTCAAGTGTATAAATGAAAATGAGAAATACGTCGGAAGTATAATAGAATGATTGGTTATAAAAGAAAGGCAAAAAAAGCAAATAATCAAGATGATCATATTACGTAGACAAGTCATAACTATTTGTATGACCCTAGAAGAGGTTTAGGTAGCAAAAAGGAAAAAAATCTCAAAAGGTTGTCATAAAAAGATGAAATGAGAAAAGATAAAGTTGTTAACAATAATTTTAATGATATCATGTGATTAAATGATGATCTTGTACACATATCTGTCATGGAGATATAGAGAGTGAGATAATTGGCCAACAGAAAAGAAAAGACGTAATATCAAATATTATAACTTGAATTTGAGTGCTTGAAATATGATGTTCATATCAATGGGCAATTGTACAATAAAAGAAAAAAGCAATCTTGGTGGATTAAGTTTTCATATTGGCAGTCTGGCAGTATATGAAATTTTGATAAGTGTCTATGGAATATAATTTTGTGAATCATAGAAGAATTTAAAGCACTAGTAGTATGTATATACGAGAAATTGTTATACTTATAAAATCTATAAAAAATGAAATACATGAAGAGATTTAGACATAAATATATGAAAATTCCTTAAAGATTCAACTTGTTGGAAGGTCAAAATATATGAAACTACCTGAAGGTAAGGGTGAGCAAAATCCGCCCGCCCAGCTCGCTATTTGTAACTGTTGAACCCGTTTAAACCTGTCCAATTGGGCCTCGTCACTGGCAGGTCCAAAACGGGCGGGGTGTCCCATAAATAGGGCGGGACACGGGTTCACCCACGGGGTGCCCATATCTTCACGTTATACCCCATTTAACTTTTTTTTACCCTCACCCCCAAATTGCAATCCCACTGTCAGCAACTCATTTGAGCCCAATCCCTCCAATCCTTAGCCCAATCCCTTCAGTCCTCAGCCTAAAACCCCGCTGTTATCATGGATTTTTAATATTCCTTTTATTTATTATTTTTCATTTTAGATATTTATTTCTTTTCTTTATTGTTATTTTTTTATTTGGAAAATGTTGCTGCAGACTTGCAGCATAGCTGCACAGGGCTGAAAAATTACATTTCAAGGAAGACAAAGAAAACAGCATGAAGGAGAGCAGGGGCCAGGGAAGAGGGGAGTTGCAAAGCATGAGGAAGATTCGAAGAAACGGGGAAGGAGAGCGGTGGCCCACTCGAAACTTCGAAGGGGGAGGGACAATGAGGAAGAGCGGGGAAGTGCAGAGCTTGGCAAGCTTGACAAGGAAGAGGAAGATGCGAAAGAGGAACCCAGGAAGAAATCGCCTCCTACTGAGCTCGGCAGTATGAATTTACGCCTCCTACTGGTTCACCGGTCTGAACTTCTTGTTCCACATCTTCTCCTTACCCTTCCTTGGCCATCTTTGCTAAACCCGCCTCCTCCACTCCAATCCAAATAGATCCAACCACATCGTCCCCTCCACAGAGCTGGCCACCTCAACAATAAGAAGCCTCCACCAAAGAGAGCCTCCAGCCCTCCATATCAAGGTCGACAGACGTGTCAGTCGCATTTGAATGCCTGCACTTTGTGAAGCATTGCTGCTCGAGTCTTCTAGCTCACCCGTGGCTCGGCCACTAGTCTAATGATAACGCTGAATATGAAATTTTGGTTTTTGGATTTGAAATGTTGTGTTGTGTGTGTGCGGGTTGCAAGATGTATTCTCCCAACTGTGTCTCCTTGTTGTTTTGCTGCTAAAATCCTTGTGTCTCATTGCAATATGTAAACTGTCTCCAGGGGAGGGAAGAAGGGGGTTGTTGGTACGGGTAACCCGTATCCATTTGTACAGGTCAAAACAGGTTTACCCATGGGTACTGGCTACCCCGTACCCATGGGACCCTTCACAGGCGGGACACGGGTTGCACCATGGGGCAACCCTGCCCTGCCCAATGCTTTCTCAGGCCTGAAGGATTGAAATTGCTAGAAGCAAACAATTCCATCAAAATCTTATAGGGATTAAAGAAATCAGAGCATATATGATATAACTGACTCAATGAATATTCATTGAAAGAAGGATATGTAACACCATAATGATGTTATTATCCTTTATGTTGATGGCATAAATATCATTGAAGCTCCTATAAAGCTTTTATTAAAATCCCTAAAGAGTTTGCAAAAGCTATAATTGTTTAAGAAAGAATTTGAAGTGATGGACTTCAGAAAGAACAAAATATTGCCTTGTAATGCAAATTGAATATTTGAAAGGAAGAATCTGTGTATTAAGAAATTTGCATACAAAGGTATTAAAGTGCTTAGAACTCAAGAAAGTGATGGTGAAATACTTACTCCAAAAGTATCATGTCTTAGTACAATTGAGGTGCTTATGTGTCTTACTAGCCATATAATATCTGATGTATCATTTGTTGATAAGTATGATATAGTTCTTCACCAATATAAAAGCATCCTAATGGAAACCGGATGCTTGTCAGTAGATCGTAGTTCGATCCACATATTGATAGATTACAGATTTGTTATTTGTTTCATAATCTTAAAAAAGATCATGAAATTAGTATCCAACAAATATGTTCTAGTGAAAATATAGTAGATATTCTCGCAAAGTCACTTCAACAACAATATTTGGAAATTTTGCTTATGATATCAGACTTTGAAGACTCAAAGATCCCAATTGACATTATTAAGAGGGGAAATCGATACACATTATACTATTTTTCTCTTATCTAAGTTTTATCCCACGAGGTTTCCCTATAATGATTTTTAATTAGGCAACACTATAACATGTATCTATAAATGTTGTATTTCTTTTCTTTTACTAGGTTTTTTCCCATCGAATTTTTGTTAGTCGAAGATTTTTAATGATGGACATGTTTGTTCATGGACATCTAGGAGTATTACGAATATTATTTAGATGTCTATATTTGCCCATAATCCTTCATGATTTCTTATATCCCTTTGTTATTTTCTATGATCATGGAATTGATTTACCATAATATTGTAAAGTTATGTTTATAAATAAAAGGCATCCCTTACGTGCTTTGTACTTAATATATGGTGAATAAGAATGGATCTCTCTTATTCTCAATTATTTAATTTCATAACATTTATTTAATTTTAAATATAAATCATTTTTAATTAATTCACATGTACTAATGAAAACAAGAAAAAAATGTCAAAATTATGATAAAATTGGAATAATTTTTAATTTTTAATATTATGATTATTTAATATTAAAATTATATTAATATCTATACTCTTTAAAACTATTAAATACCCTGCAGTGTATCAAGAATATATTCTAAAACAAATGCTCTCTGTATACACAGAGTTCAAATGGCATCCAACACTTTGGAGTATATTTTAGATTTGAACTATAAAAATATATTGAGCTCTTATAAAAAATGCACTCAACACCATATACTTTTCAGAAGTGTAAAAACATTCATGAACATTCAAAATGACAGGAAAATGATGGAACCTTTAAATATAACTTAATATTGTTAATTTTAGTGCTGGATGAGCACTTTTGGATAAATCTGCCGTATATTTTACCACTAATCATATATTTTATAATACATCTACTATTGTAAATTTTTTTTTAGTCTATCCAACACCTTGAATTGATAAATGCAAAATTGTACTAAAATTACTATATACAACCATACTTATATCAAATTATTTATATTTATTATATCAACTGTCGAATTTATCTATCGTGACCATGTGTCACAATGTTTTTAATAGATTAATCGTTAAATGATAGTAATTTTAAAAATACAATACATGACTGTATGTGGTTAAGAATTTGATACAAGGAAAATAAAGAATTACATTTAAATGTTTACGTGTTATATATATATATATATGCAAGTTTGGAAAACTTTTTTCAACGGTGTACGTAAGTCAACAAAAAATCATATCGAAATCCATAAAAATATATTGAAATCCGTAAAATCATCTTAAAATCTGTAAATTCCCAGCGAATGAGGAAAAGGGGAGAAGAAAAGTGGATGCTGCCATCTGACTAGCTTTGCACGGCAACACGTTTTCACTTTCTGAGATGATAATTAATGATTAGGAACAAAATCATGCAAAAGGTAATCACTACAGTTAATAGCGCATTAACAAAGGACAGAAAGTCAAAAAAATAAAAAAACAAATTAGGGACAAATTTTTTGTCAATCAAGCCGATATTAGAGGCATTAAAATTCCTTTGTTATTATATTTAATTTGATTTATTTAATCCTATAATTATGAGAAATTATTGGGTGCATCAGATGCACCATGTCATATGTGGAATCTTTAATAAAAAGATTAATATGCACCATGTCAACAAAATTCTGATAGAAATGTAAACTTAGATTTTAAGAGATTAAATTAATTACTAAAAAAATAAGTCAAGTTTGTAAAATTTGAGATAATTTATAAAGAGTCCGTTTAGATTAACGATGAAAACTAGTTTTCCAACGTGATTTATAGTTTACGAGGTAAATATGTGAAGGGGTTTTGTTTCAACTTGTATAAACGTGTTTTTCCAACGCTGGTGCAAGTAGGGTCAAAATCGTGGGTTGAAATTTCCCTGACGATTTGAGAATTTGTTGATAAGATATGTTTTTTCTTTTCTAAATAAAGAGATGAAACTAATTTTTTCTATAGTACAAAAGTTTAATATAATTAAATTAATAAATGTAGAATGAATCAAATTTTTTTTTGGGGAAAACAAAATGATATCATTAAAATATATACTACAAGTTATACGAGTTCAAATTAAAAGAAAATAAATTACATAACCTATTAAAAGAAACTAAATCAACTATACTAGTAGTGATAAAGTTAAAAGAACTTAGAAATGATGATATGTCTGATTAAAATACTCCTGATTAAGATGATGAAATTTATTCTGAGGTCTATCAGCTTGCCATTGACTTTTGCAATATCGAGATTTCGCAAGTCATTTATTAGAAACCCTAAATTGCATATCCAGCATAAAAAAGTACATAAGAAATATAACCAGAAACCGAGATGTGAACTCTAACTCTTTTCCAACTGAAAGATATTAGAGGCAAATATATGCATCATAGAACTTAAATATCCTCTTTTGACTTTCCTCATCATTATTTCCACCGATAAGATAGAGATGTTGTCAAAAAAAACCTTTTAATTGGCTGAAGAATCATAGGACCTTCGTCGGAAGTTTCATAGAAAGACTAATTAACTGTTGATAAAAAGCTGAAAATTTCCGTAATAACATTTAACGGAATTCCAATTTTTCCTTCATGCAATGCCATATTTCGCTTCATCCGTAAGAAATTCAATTAGATGATGATTGCGTTTAATTCTTGTATTTATCCATCTAAATGAAAGTGTAGAATTGTATCTTTTAACCATATAGCTCCGTTTGGTAAGCCCGTTTTGTCAACGGGTGCACTTACCAAGACAAAATTCCTCTCACATAAACTACCTCGAAATCTGTGTCCGTTTTCTCAACGGGCTATCCAAATGGACCCATATGTCCTTGTGGTCTTATAGACAAACATCCAAACCAAATTACTTAAGCATACGGACAAGCGGATATAATATGAGCAAGAGTCTCCTGCTGTGTACATCCAAAGGGAGTGGCAAGTATCTCTTTTGCTATGTGAAAAGGGTACGAAGAGCTTACCAAAAGATGAGTTCCAGCTAAAACGATTCCATGAGCTTCGATTATACATTAACAGTTCAACAACATTTGAAATATTCAAGTTGTTAACTGAACATATGCTACCATAAAAAGGTTGGTTGAGAGAAATAGCAAATCCTTTTCCAATTTGCCATTTCCATTTGGATATAATGAATGACATTCGTCAACTACATGGAGCTTGTTTGGATAGTCCATTAGGAGAACGATAACAGATTCCGAAATAAATATGTAAGAGAAATTCTGTCTCAGTAAACGTATGAATGGATTTTGGGGAGGCCAATAAGCCCATGGTATGTTCCCATAACCAAGAAGAGTGGGGAATCTAAATCCCAAAACAAAACAAAAACAGAAACCGACAAGAATCCACGTTCTTGAGAGACAAGACCCAGATTCAAGAATTTATTTGGAGGCGAAATAAAGAAAACAAAAAAAAAAAGAAACAAATATAAATTAGAAATTGAAATATGAGAGAGAAAGAGGGGGAGAAATGAGTCAACAAAGGAAGAAGAAGACACCAACTTCATTTTCACACAAACCTCCTGTGTCACTGTGTCATCTGTCAGATCTGCCCACACACACCCCTCCATTACACCGCTTGGCTATTAACTCATCATCCGTCGCTATCTATTAATAATTCTCTTCAAACCGCTTTTTATCATTCATATTTTTACATCATACTCCGATGGTCGCTTTGATTGAAGCTGGGAATGAATAAATGTGGATATTGTTTTATGAAGAAACGGGAATGCGTGTGATTTCTTTTCCTTCTATGGTTCTGATTCTGAAGGATTGATTAGCTTCAGCTTCATTCAATAAGGTCTACCTACCCGGAAGTATAAGCAACAATGTCAGAAATGCGGGTTTCTGATCTCCACTTGAAGAAGGAGCTCACTCAAATTCGCAAGGCTGCTCGTGTTTTGAGGGATCCTGGTACAACTTCTTCGTGGAAGTCGCCACTTGGTTCTTCGAGATCTGTCGCGGCTGCTTCTGCATGTAAGAACAATGGCAACTCTCAACTTCATTCTCAGTTGTCTCTTCCGAGTGGGAGCAACAATGGGAAGGACAATCTGGTGTTCTTGTACAATTGGAAGAATTACAAATCGTCAAGTGAGAAACACAATGGCGATGATAAAGACGAAGAAGAAGAAGAGTATGATGAAGATGGTGGTGGAAATGATGGATCTTCTCTTCTCGGGAGCATCGAGGATAGCCTCAGTGATGCTCGCAATGGCTGTGATTCCAAGAGCGACACTTGCGTAGGGGTTGGTGGGAGTGGAATTCGTTCTTCTATTTTCAGGTGTAAAGATGCAAATCCTGTTGCTTTGGGCACTCCATCGACTAGAAGGGCACTGGAGATTAGGAAAAGGAGTAAGAAAAGCAAAAATGGTCATATGGATATTCTAAGTAGATATCAGCAAAGAGAAACCAATCTCGGTAAAGCTTTTGTGAAAACCAAGCATCATGTTCATCGGTCAATAGCGTATAGCCGGGAGGACTCAGCTGGGCAGTCTGATGAAACTGAAGGTTACTGCAATTCTGAAGATTTAACGCGAAACTCAGGGCCATCTCCTTTGCTTTTGAAGCTCAAGCATAAGAATTGGTCTCGCCCTAACTCGAAGTTCTTGAAAAGTAATAGAAAAGGGGATTCTTCTTATAGTACTCCCGCAATGTCTGCTAGTTCTTATAATAGGTATGGTCAACATAATCCTAGTACTGTTGGATCCTGGGATGGCACGACAACCTCGGTAAATGATGCTGATGATGAAGTAGATGATATTTTGGATTTGCCTGGTCGCCAAGGATGCGGGATACCTTGCTATTGGTCAAAGAAGACTCCAAAACATCGAGGGATGTGTAGGAGTTGTTATTCACCTTCACTTTCGGACACTCTAAGGAGGAAAGGAAGTAGCATGCTTTGTGGAAGTCAAACTATCTATCCTAGACACCGTAGATCCTTGTCAAGCTCTCACAAGCGGAGAATTTCCTCAAGGAGCGCTCAAGGTGTTCTTCCATTGCTCATGAACAGTGATGATGTTAGAGGGTCATCTCTAGGAACTGGCATGAGTGATGATGAACTTTCTACAAACTATGGGGAGCTTGATCTTGAGGGTATAAGCAGGTTGGATGGAAGAAGGTGGTCCTCAAGTTGTAGAAGTCAAGAAGGATGGGAGATTGTAGCTTTCAATGGAGAAGGGGATGATGAAGGCACTCCAGAAAATAGCAGGAGTTTCAGTCAAAAGTATAAGCCTATGTTCTTTAGTGAATTGATTGGACAGAATATTGTGGTCCAGTCACTTATAAATGCCGTTTCAAGAGGTCGAATTGCTCCTGTTTATCTTTTCCAAGGTCCACGGGGGACTGGTAAAACATCAACGGCCAGGATTTTTGCCGGTGCATTGAATTGTATAGCTTCTGATGAAACCAAACCTTGTGGCTACTGCAGGGAATGTGCAAATTTCATTTCTGGGAAGAGCAGGGACCTTTTGGAAGTTGATGGAACCAATAAAAAAGGGATTGATAGAGTTAGACACCTATTGAAAAGATTATCAGTTAGATCTTCTTCATCCTCCTCACGATACATGGTCTTTGCTATTGATGAGTGTCATCTGTTACCCTCTAAGACATGGTTGGCATTTCTGAAATCTCTGGAAGATCTACCTCCGCGAGTTGTGTTCGTATTTATTACAACAGATCTTGACAATGTGCCTCGAACGATACAATCTAGATGCCAGAAGTACCTTTTCAACAAAATTAAAGATGCAGATATAGTAGCACGGCTAAGGAAAATATCTGCTGAGGAGAACCTGGATGTTGAAACAGATGCGTTAGATGTTATTTCTATGAATGCAGACGGCTCACTTCGGGATGCAGAAACTATGTTAGAACAGCTGAGTCTGCTGGGAAAAAGAATTACTACCAGTCTTGTCAACGAACTTGTGAGTTTTCTCTCTATTACTACTTGACGTAACCTGTAAATGTACCTGTTATTTTCATATTTTGATAATCAATAATTTCTTCTTTAATGGATATTATTTGATCTCTCCGTATCATTTAAATTTAATGCTGTGGTGCATTACCTGCAACAGATGGGGGTTGTTTCAGATGAAAAATTACTGGAACTTTTGGAGTTAGCAATGTCATCAGACACTGCACAAACAGTGAAAAGGGCCAGAGAATTGATGGACTCTGGAGTTGATCCAATTGTTTTGATGTCCCAACTGGCAAGCCTCATTATGGACATCATTGCTGGATCATATACTGTCATAGAAGACAAACCTGGTGATTCATTTTTTGGCGGACGAAGTTGTGAGTGATTTTGATCTTTGATCTTGAATATCTGTATCGATGCTATGAAAATTCTATTGTCTGCTACAGTCATATATGAGGCATTATTAACTGCAATACCCTTTCTTTGCTAACTTGGAGTGAAAGAAAGGTTCGTTAATTGTCTCTCACAAAAAAGCGTTCATTAATTGTCATCTAGATCAAAGAGAAATGAGAAGCATTATTGACCAGGTTGTAAATGGAAATAATTGAATCTTCATTAACTTAGAGGGTAAATGTTGGACCATGATACTTTTATGCTATAAGCTGAATGATTCTGTTTTTTTTAGCCCTGCAAAACAAACTAATGCAACTTTTTATAAGTGGCTTGTGCTTGGAAAGCTTGAGTACTGCATGAAAAGATATTAACAGTTACGTATTATAACTATTCAGAATGTCAAGCTTCCTGTGTCAATTTCTGCTTCTGACCCTACTAGGAACAATTGAATTCAAATAAAGTGATGAGCATTTGACAATGTGAATTTTGTTGCCACCTTTTCTGGGTTCTATGTATTGCTTCTAAGTTTCATTGTGTATATGAGAACCTGAAACACTTGATTGATTATTGAGATGGACACTTGGGTTTCACACTCAGTGAATGAATCGGAGTTGGAGAGATTAAAGCATGCTTTGAAGCTTCTCTCAGAGGCTGAGAAACAGTTAAGGACTTCTAGCGAACGCTCAACATGGTTCACAGCTACTCTGTTACAGCTTGGTTCGATGTCTTCACCAGATATTATGCAGACCACAGGCAGCAGGAGGCAAAGCAGCAAGACAACTGATGATGATCCATCCAGTGCTTCTAGGGAAGTAACTACTCACAAGCACAAGTCAGTTGTTCAGTGTATTCCTTGGAAATCAACATCACCTGCATCTCTGCAGAAAGCTGTAAATAGCAATCCCAACCACCAAAGGGAGTTATCATCAAAGTTTGATGGTTTCAGCTTGTATTCAAAGCCATCAAATAGCCCAGTCATGGATGATGATGCCGCGCCTGTTTCAAATGTGACATTTAGATGCATAGATTCAGGGAAGTTATGTGATATCTGGGTACATTGTATTGGAAGGTGTCACTCAAAGACATTGAAGCATCTGCTACAGAATCATGGCAAACTTAAGTCCATATGTGAAGTTGAAGGTAATTTGATGAGAATTCTGCCCAAAATTGAATATATTGCTCGTCAAAAAGAATTTAAGCACATTCTTACAAACCCAGTTGTAGCAACTGATTAAGATGCTTCTTTTAGCTATGAACCAAGGCAGATAAATTCTGTAAGGCATCCAATAGTCAGATATCCACATATTCTTTATTGCTGATAGTTATCACGGGCTCTTTCCTATTTTGATCAGAATGTACGATCTTGTATGGCCATCTTTTCGATTTAGTTGTGAATGTCTAATCTTGAGAGAAGAAAGTTGATATTTGTGGTCAATAAATGTCAACACGATTCAAATACTTATCGTCAAGAAACTGGATCACATTGATGGCGATGGGCTTGTTTCCTCTTTTGTTAGGCTGCCATCTTAAGTTCCTTCTTATTTCTTTGCAGCACTTTTTACACAAATTCCTTCTGCTCATACTTCTCATTAAAAAGATGCTATTTTGTTCTTTACTACTTAAATTCAACCTCTCTTTTCCAAGTTTCTCTTCACCTTGCATCTATTTGAAGCTCTCTTTATCTCCTGATATGATTCTTCTTGCAGGTCTGCTGGTTGCATATGTTGCATTTGGGGATGCAGATATTAAACTCAGGGCTGAAAGGTTTTTGAGCAGCATAACAAACTCCATGGAAATGGTTTTGAGACGAAATGTAGAGGTCAGAATTATCCATTTGCTTGATGGTGAAGGTGAAAATCAGATCAATTTATCCGGCCAAAAACAGGCAGAATCAATACTAGCAAATGAAAAGGAACATAGAGAAGGTCATGCAATAGGAGTAGACACTCACTCAGATTTTCTTCCTTTGCTGGATAGAAACTTCCAATCAACAAATGAGTCAGATTTACTTTTTGATGGAAATGGTGTACGAGAGAGATCACATATTCCAATGAAAAGGATTGAATCCATCATTCGTGAGCAGAGGCTGGAAACTGCTTGGTTACAGGCTGTAGGAAAAGGCTCCCCAGGATCATTAAGTCGCTTAAGACCTGAAAAAAATCAGGTCCTTCCTCAAGAAGGTATCTACTGTAAAGATCCAACAGAGTCCATGGACTCAATGAGGTTCTCCTCTCAGCATAGGGAAGATGACATCAGTCATGAAGTCAAAGTTTTGAAAGCTAAAAATGAAAGGGTTCTACAGAAGGATCATAATGGAATTGGAAGAAGGGCTGACTATTTCTCCATGTCCCCTAGTTTGTTGCATGATGGCAACTTAGTAACAACTTCCATCAAAGACAGTCTGTAAGTTAACATTTAAATTTTGCAGTTTAGTTGCATGCTGTTGTTCTTGCCCAACTATTTGCATGGTTATTTCTAGTGATCTCTCCTTTATAAATGATTGGATACTTTAGTCGTAAATTGCATGGTGAGGTCCCTTCAAGAATCTGGCTGCATGAAGTAATCTGCTCAGAATAAAGTTGCATTTTTGGAAGCTGACATTATATTTTCGGAGCATCAAATATTGTTTAGCTTATGAGGCAAAGCAATATTTTAATGTTGAGATTCTTTAAGAACTTGTTGAATTGTTGATGTCATTTTAGACATTAAGAAAGGCAGAGTCAGAACATTTTGCATGTTTTTAATTCTCTGGTCTTATAATTTCAGAACATTTTGCATGTTTTTACTTTTTAAATGTTGTTTTAGCATCTGTTTCTTGCTGTCAAATTTAAAGACTATGCGCATGCACGCGCACACAGACAGAACTGCCTTGTGCAACTGTCATTATTACCCTTTTTTATTTAAATTTGAACCAGTATCAATATTCCTTATGTGATGAACAAGCATGGGCATTTTTGTCTTTAAGATGGAAAATTATTGCACTTGTAGCTAAATACATTTTATAGATAATTGTAGAGATGTCATGTTAAATATCAGAGGATTGATATTTCCTCCTGGAAGTAGCAAATTTGGGCTCTATTATAATTATACTTGGTTTTGAAATGATCCTCATATTTATTTGATTGCTGTTTCTTTTACGTCAATGAAAATGAAAACTCTTGTAAAGTGTAAACTGACTTAAACTCCTTAAGGTGATAAAAGTTCCCTGTATCTTGTTAAGCACAGTTTACTGCCTTTTTTATTTAAAAAGACAAATAAAGAAATGCTGAAACTATAACTTTATCTCAATATACCAGTTAGTGTCATGGAGCTTGGCCAACATCTGATTGATTTTGATGACCGTTTTTCGCTTGGAAATGTATCAAAAGATAATCACGAAATTGCTTGAGAAATATTACTATTTTTGCATTGTTCCATAAAAAAAATCTCTGTTTGAGTCTAGTTTACGCAGTTTTACTTATTTACTCTTAAGTCATAAACAATATAATTCATTTCTTAGATTTTCTGTATTGCATGAGAAAACTGAGGAAAAAATCTGGTAGTTATAATCTCCAAGAACCAAAAGTTGAAGTTAGTCAAAGAGAAATGCCGTTCAGGCTTGGCTCTGCTTTCTCTTAACATCTCATTTGCACCTTGATATGACAATAAATTTGATAATAACTGAAGAAGATTGATTAAATCCACAAACAGCATTGCTCATCCCAAACTCATATCTTGTATCTTTTGCATACTAACTCTGCTTTGTTTCTGTAGGGGATATGAATCAGGCCCAGGAGCTAGAGGTTGTAGTGGATTTTTGTGCTGGAACAACTCCAGCCGTAGAATGGTAAAGGTAAGCAATGTCTGTACTTGTTTATACTACAAAAAATTAGTTAACATTCTTGTTGAGTAAGTAAACTGCATTTTCCCTCTTTACAGAACTTGCTAACTTTCAATCTATTCCTGTTAGGTTTTTTCTTTCAGTTTAATTTCTTATTCTCTAGATTGATGTTAATGCTATATTAATGTAGAAGCGAACAGATGGTTGAGTTGGATGCTTTCTACTTTGGTGGCATTAGTTAATCCACGCCTAGCACGCACACTATCAAAATATGAAAACAGTAGTGTTGGTAGGGAACTTTGGAGATGCTGAGCTTTTGAATTTCATGAAATCAAGGTTTCTGGTTAGAGCTTTTTATCTGACTAAGCATATTCAAAACATATGTTGTTATGTCTGGTGGAGACCAATGTACAATACAGATAGTTGGTCTAATGAATAGTTGGTTTCACATCTCAAAAACTAGCCTTTGGGCGATGACTTTCATCTTTTAGAAGGGTTTCCTAATTGCTATTGACACATGTATATCCATTCGTGTTATCAAAATTTAGTTTAACTAATGTCTCAGATTGTGTTCACATTAAAAAAAAAATTCTCTCTGCTTTGTTTTCTTTCTGAATGAAACTTCTCTGTGACTCTGAACAAACCTAACAATTTCATTTTTATTTTTTCGTATGCAGGTAAAAGGTACCCCAGTGCGGAAAGTGGGACGCTTTCCATTGTTTGGTGAGTGTGGTAAGTCAAATAAAAAGAGTTGAGAATCTGACTCTGGGCACCTTATTCAGATCTAGTTTCGCCTATATACCTTTTTTTTTTTTTTTTTGCTTCAAAAGTTTTGTCTAGGTTTATTTTTCCCCTCTCATTTGAGCGATTCTTCAAGGATGTGAGTGAAAAATGTAGAGGTTATTATGTTCATCTTGTGTTCCTTTTGCTCCATCCTTTATTTAAGAAATTAATAAAGCGGGACAATGAATGAACACTTTTTCTTTCCTTTGCCCAGTTTCTTCATTATGAATCTTTTAGCATGCTTTACCACTCCTAGTTTCAGTATTATTCTGTGAGAAAGTTAATTTCACATATGTTTGCCCTTTTTAGTCAAGGGACATTCTAGTTTCGCATATATGCTGTCAACTACAAAAGGCTTCCTTTCCTTTCTTTCCTATAACTAGATGAGAATTTGACCATTTTGATTAATAAAATGTTCTTAATTTCTGGTATTTAAATAAGAGAAAGAGACAAATTAAAAAAGAAAGAAAGAATAACACGAGCATATTTAGTTATTTAACTTCAAACTGTATTTCATTTTAGTTCTTTAATTTTAGTACCTAATAAAGTCAAATAGAAGTTTTATCATACTGCTATTCGTTCAGCAATGCTATATGGTAGTTGAAGTTGGGCTTTAAAGGGTTGCATGAATACAAAGCAGGGGTAACTTAAATGAGAATGTTGAGATGCATCTAAGTAAATATTTTGGAATGATTTTATAAGAGGAAGGGTTGGAGTAATGTTTATTGAAGAAAAAAATGGTAAAAATTCATTTGAAATGGTTATGTATGGAGAAGGCCAATGAATGCACAGTGTGAAATGTACATCAAGCAGTTTGAAGTCTCCTTAAAAGAGGTAGAGGAAAATCGAAAAGGATGATTAATGAAGTTATGGAGTAAGTTATCTTAGTTAATAATCTATATAAAGATTTGATTTTTAATTAAGTTTAATGATGTTGTGTGATATATATAGTCAACCCTATTTAGTGGGGTAAGACTTTAATGTTATTGTCATCGTCATTACTCTTTCTAGTTCTCTATTCTCTATTCTTAATGTTGTTGGCAAAAGATATTGATATTGAAATTTTAAACATTGACATCATTTCTAAATGATGAGTTGGCATAAAATTATCATTTGAAACTAATAGTGTTAAGGTTGAAGGAATAAAAATATAGTTTATAAAACTAAAAGATTAAATTGATGATTAAATGTACACTTTTTAAAAAAAACAAGAGAGAACAAAAAAAAAATATACAAAGTAAAGCAAGTGAGAGGACTAATGGCTTAGGAATAGTATTTTTGTAAGATTTTTATCAGTCACATTTTCTCATGTAAGCAATGCAACTTCTTACCATTTAAATATTTTTTGTTGATTAAAAAAATGAAGATAATATTCCACTCTGGATTTTGTGCAGGCATACATGTGATCAGAAAAAGTGGCATAAAACAGTGGGATATTGAGAATGTTATGATTTTTTCTTTTTCTTTTTATCTCTTATTTAATATGTTATAATATTATATGCTGACATTTGTGACATCAGGTTACTGAAACTTGCAAGAAATAAAAACGAAGTAAGAAGGCAAAGAAAAATGTAAATAAAATGAGGGAGAAATTGGAAAGTCATATACCCTTTTTTGTATTTTTCATGAAGAGAGAAGTGTAGAGGAACGAGTTATTTGCTGTGAGATTTATTGTTTCATTTGAATTGTTGGGATTTGATAAAAGACACAAATTTTGGGACAATTTTTAATAATTAAGGTGAATGAATTCAATTTATCTTATAATTAAATTTTACATTGAGAGAATTTTCAGAAAAATAAAAAAAAAGATAGCATAAAGGGAACTTTAATTTGCAAATTAACTTATTTAAATTCACTCCCCTAGCAAAATCAAAACATTTTTTTGGGGATAAAAATAATCAAGAATGAGAATAATCTTTTAACTATCACTTCGTTTTTTTTTAAAAAAAAAATCAGTTAAAAGGACTTGCCCTGAAAATTGAGATGGCTCTAAGCTTGGAAATTACAGGGGTTTGAATTGAATTGAATTGAATCAAATGATAATTGATACACCTAGCCTAAGTAGTACAAATTTGTTTTCCTGACTTTGTGTGATGCATAGAATCCAACTATCAGTTGGGAAAAAAAAAAGAATCCAACTATCAAGTTTATATAAGTAAATTGGCAACTTTGAATAATACCAAACAGTTTCACTATTCATCAGTAACCCTAAAATTATCACAAGATTCACCAAGTTCAAATTATAGTTGAAACTTAATTAGCTAAAGAAAAATGAAAATGAATTTAGCATTTAGAACTCTAGCATCTAAATTCTATACTAGCATGTAGTATCTAAGTTTTGGAATACTAATTCACTTCCTACTATAAGACACTTTCTAGAGGAATTAAGTAATCTTTGTTGTAAGTTTATGTAAATGAGAACTTGCATTATTACTAAACATTTGAATCCATCCTTTATTTTCATATTTTCAATGTAATAGTACAATGATCATTTTGTGTCACAGCTTGGATTAACAGTAGAATACATTTTTTTAACATGATTTATAATCAATAAGATAAATATGTGAGAGAAGTTTTATTCCAAGTTGCGTGAACAAAATGGCGAAGGAATTCATTGCACAAAGATCAAAACATATAATATCCATTATATCCCTATTAACATTGATTTGTTATTCTAGGGCATAAATAGAATTTCTCATACAAAAAGAATCACTCTTTCCCTTTGTCCAAAATTCCAATTCCTTCCATTCCATTGCATATATCGTACACGACATATATGAATCACAATTATTTAAGGGGACTTTGGGGTAGTGAAACTGCAAATTTGATAGAGTACTAACATAACATAGGCGAAAGAAACGGGAAACGGTTGCTGCAATGGGTGTTTGATGTAAAGTCTTTTTTTTCTTTTTCCTTAAAATGTCAAATAATAAAAATTCAATTTCAAAACCTTTGACTTAGTCAATAACAAAATCGTCATTGATCGTTATACTGCAAAGATTCAAACCATACGTAAACCATCGATAAATAGTCGGTCAAAATAGTACAACAATCGATATAACAATCAGTCAAAGTATGCGTAATGAGCCATAACGTGGCAATATATAATAATACAACATAATCCAAAAGAAGGAAGCACTATTTTTTATGAAAGTAGTTCAAGCTTCCGAAGTCTTCCCTGAAGGACCAGCACGGGAACTACCACCTGGAAAAATGTTAAAGCAACAGGGTGAGACAATTGTCTTAGCAACCAGAAATTCCATCTCATTGGGCATATAAGTAAGTTCCCATGAGGTGCCAAGTGGAATAATCGCCTTAAATCATAACAAAATTTCACTTAATCAATGCATATATATATAGGCATACGTATTTATCAATTTATGACATCATAATCTCATGCTTATATCATAACAAAGCTGCACAAAAATCAATGCACAATATTTCATTCTCTGATCTCTCTTATTCCTCCCCAGCCTTATTTCCTCTGACTGAACCCATGGTCCAGTACTGTCCTGTGCAACTGGTAGTACAAATATCGAGCTCTCCGATCGAGTGATATGGACCGGCCAAAATCCACAGCGCACAAGAAAGGACCATGGGTTCCCCCTATACTACAATAGCGGGATGTCATTGCCCTATCAAATATCATTGGGCCAAAGGACTAACCAGTGTACACCTGATAGCCCAC
>JANTPZ010084065.1:0-26590 GCA_025593235.1 Vachellia pachyceras
CTAATTTATTGAAAAGAACCGTATGGATTTTAAAGCAATGAACAATTTTATTATTGAAAGTCAATTTCACTGATCAGAGGAAAACATTCCCTGGTATGTCTTTTTTCTAATTTTATATTGCAACAGTGTTATGATTTAATTATTGAGATAAAATTGAAACTGGAAAAATGAAAGTGACTATCAAGGAACATTTTTTGGCCAATTAATTTATTTGGGATTTAGTGTTAATAATAATTGCAGATCATTTTGAAATTGTTTGTAATTTAAACATGCACAGTATTTTTTGTTTTTTTGGGGTATAACTTCGAATGACACATTTTAGAAGCTATACTGTCTTCTAACCAAGGTTACAAGACATAATTTAAATATGCAATTGAAGCCTCTTCTATTTACTCTTTCCCCCTTTCTTTGCAGGATACTTGCTCAGAGTTGTGTGAGAAATCTGAGGCTACACTACAGTGTAAGCATATGTTGAAAACTTGATGATGACAGGTTTTCCTTTTTCTTTTGGTAATCAACAAAATGAAGTTCCAAAAGGGTCAGATCAAAAATGAAAGGAAAATTGATGAACAAGCGTGAGCACACCTATTTTCAGGAGTTTCGTCTTGAACTCATATTCCAACAGTGACGCTGCATGGGATTAAGTTGACGTGCATCTAATGACGTATGAAGATATCAAAATAAAGTTTGTTTTACAAAAAGGGGGTGAACGAATGTAAAATAAAGAAGACTAAAGAATTCATCTTGATGAAATAATCAAGGTTTCTAATTTTTTGGTACATGAATAATTCAGATAATATAATAGTGGATCTGATTTGAATCATTTTGATAATAATGTAAGAGACCTAAAAATATAGAATAATGCTGTTTGTGTTTAATTATAAAGGGGAGTCATGGTTGATAC
This sequence comes from Vachellia pachyceras, assembly GCA_025593235.1. Lineage (NCBI taxonomy): Eukaryota > Viridiplantae > Streptophyta > Magnoliopsida > Fabales > Fabaceae > Vachellia > Vachellia pachyceras. Next base: position 905 of record JANTPZ010084065.1, read on the forward strand.
AACGTCCGTCTCTCTCTCTCTCTCTCTCTCTCACACGCGTGCTGAACTTTATATATGTTTATGTTGATGATTCAGAGAGAAGAGACGTTTTTGTTTCAGATACTGGAGGTATAAACAGTTCTTCTATTGATAAAAGGTGGTCGAGGCTGTATGAACTTAAAAATGCAAGGCTATAATTTATGGCATCAATAAACGACAATCAGAAGGCAAATGTTCACTGGCTGAGGATGCAAACTAGCTACACGGCCAATACACGCATCTGTAGTTATGGTGTAAGAATTGTGTTTTATTTGTAGGCATAAGCTAGTCTTTTACATATTTGGCATGTTATTAGAATTTTGGCATATTTGTAACTAGTAGTTGAAATATCTTGCCTGCGATAGGTAGGTTCGTTCTTATTTTATTTCCGCAAGATTCTGTAGTCCAGTTAGATATATAGTTTTCTTTCATATTTGGTAAACAGCAACACAGGTATATCTATTAACTAACTGTAACAATAATTATTCTTATAATTTTTTCTTTCTGGGGAGGTCATTTCTATTCCACTATATGTATTGGAAAGCTCCTATGTTACTGTTAGGATCTTGTTAAATTGATACTCGTATAATTTATTAAATTACAGAACAAGTTGTTCTCACAATTTATTAACCACTTGATAATTTTTGTGAAGCAAAACCGCTAGTCGGTTCTACATTGGTCCAAGAGTAAGTCATGACGTGTACTATCTGCGAAAAGAGACTGTTGGTACCTTGCTTTGTTATTTACCAGAGTCTTTGAAAATGTTGAGTTAAAGTCAAGCATATCAAATTAACTGATCTGCTCCTCTCTAGGATCAGAGAATTACTCTCCCTAAGGTGTTAAGTGGATATTTTACATTCCTAGCTGTGTGTGTGTGTTTCTGTGCAGTTAATGCTAATTGTTGATTTGTTATCACAAAGTCTCATTGGGCTAATCCCATTTTAATCTTTGCATCTTCCCTGATGATTTTAAACCACAAGACTTTATACATTCCCAGTGTCATTGCTTTTAAGTTAGCATTAACACTTGATCTTGCTACTTAATTTTTTTTGCTTGCTTCTCCAAGTAACTCGAAGAGAAGTGCAATATAACCTAAGATAGTTTCTCTATCCTCTTCCTCATCTATGTATACATGGTTCTAATTATTGCTTCATTAAGAACATGATGCCTTGTTCAACATTACCATTCAATTATTTGGGATATGATATGTAGGTTGCAGGTTTACCTCTGTAAGTTTAGGCATATATTTGCTAATCATTTGTGCTTCTCTGGCCTAGTAGCTGATGGGTAGAATAGTATTATTAATCTCCCAATCAACCTTGGTTTCTTCATTAGGTTCTCGAAGTTGGTGATTTGAGTCTCTGGGGAGTATGTAGCAAGTCTCCTACCTTCTTTCCACTTGTTTGTCACATTTTTCCCTGAAATAAGCAACTTCATTTCTGAAAAGCATTCAATTTTCCTTTCTCCTTTATTTTCAAATTCCTTGGCTAGACACCTTTTTGGGTTTCCCCTTTCATATGCAGCTAAAGCTGTAATCCCTAAATTTGTGCTTGACGCAAAGTATAGTCTCCTTCAGTTGTTCGTAACGTTTGTCTGTTTTGCAACTGTGAATGATTCAGATTGTTTTGTTGGATATTGCTTGAGACCATACGATGCTTTCTTTAATTTGCTCGCCTTGAAGGAAGAGAAAATTGGTGATTTATTTGAAAAATTGATGGAGAAATAGGACCTAAACCTAAAGGATTTCATAGCTTTAACTGTTCCAAGTTCCCATTCTACAATTAGTTCCTCCAATGGAGATTTCTCCAATTTTTCCATTGAAAAATGAAGCCCCAGGAGGAACCATATACACACACAACACACGCTCTCATACACGCAGATATATACATATATACACACATGCACACACATGTGTTCCTCAGAAAAATCCTTTTCTCAAATGGTGGAAGTGGCCAATCATAGTTTACATCAAGGTTTAAAAACACCGGATCTGATACTGAATTGATTGAAACAATGGTTCAAAGGTTAATGGAATCAGGGTAACTCGGTGTCAATCCTACCATATTAAAATATAACAACTGTAATCATCACTAATTTTAAAATACATGCAAAAACATGCTACAATGGTTTAATAGTAACAATAACAAAATTAAAATATAACATTGATAAGAATATTCGTTGTTACATGTTACAATCCTTTATTCACTTTAATTAATAATAATTTATAACTAAAAGTATTATTAAATTCATTCAGATTAGCAAGAATTGAGGCATCATGGTGAGTTAAATAAGGAAAAATGGAAGCAACAGTTAAATCATTCAAAGCCAACAGGAATATCCATATTTTCATTATCCTTCTAAAAGAGTAGATTAATTTGCAAAAAAGGTTTGAAATGTTCAAACCAGCAGGTTGACCGGTTTAACACCAGTTCGATGTTCTCCTCGGTTTAACAGTTAAACCAGCTCAGACTAAGATTGGTTTGTCAGTTTTATGCCTGAACCGAATGGTTTGATCTGATCTTTTTTTTTTTTGGTTTACATTTTACAGCTAGTCGATAAGCATTTTGACGCTGTTCACTTTTGCCCTTGGAGCTAAGGTTGGATTTGTTTACATATACCCTGTGGCACTGCTCTTGTGAGCCATCAGCCCTGGCAGAAAAATCCATTTGCATCCAAATGATTTCCTCTCCTTGGATTTGTTCTTGTCATGAATTAGGTTGGCATTTATAGTTTTATTTATATTTCTGTTGTCCATCAGATACAAAAACTAGTCATTACTTAAATAGTCATGGAACAACCATATTGATGAAAATGCAAAAATGTATGTCGAATTCAAACCACTTTGATTTTATTCATTTAGCTCATTTTTTATTTTCTTAGTTCTACGGAGTCTTCAAAATATATTATAAGTCGAATCAATTTGAATTATCCGATAAAAAAGATAAAACGACAGAATTTTGAATGTATTTTGAATTTTAAATCTGATTGTTATAACCCAGAATTTCGAATCCAAAATAGTGCAGCACTAAGACATTATGATTAAAATTTTGTTCCTGAAATGGTCTATTTTTGCAGTAGAAATTCCTTAATGGGAGAATTCAATGACAATAAAGTTTCCCAAGGTTTTGATATTTATGGCATATAACATCCCACCTATCATCATTTATTAATAAACAAGAGCCCTGTAATGACTCTAGCCAGAAGTTAGAACCAAGAATTAATTGAATCCAAGTAGTCTGAAGAGCATTGTTGAATTTTTCTAGAGAGTACTTCGACTTTACATTTATATAATTTGGTTTGGCCATTTCTAAGATCTCATGGAAGCAAACAGAGTTGACAAATCTTCAAAGTGAATTCAAACCAAGATAAGATAGAAAGTATTTGCAGGAACATGGTTGAGTACAATTACCCAGACAACATTTAACTAATATGGTTTAGTTCAACCGCACAGGCATTGGGTGGGAACAACCCAACTTATGCTATCTTTCAGTGCAGAAACTATATCTCCATCTCCGACTATCTTAAGTGCTTCAACATCGCTGCCAATCACACCCGCAACTGTTCCGTTTGAGCCACTAGTACTCGGATCATCTACGAAGGTTGCTTGCTCAGGTGCACTACTTTGAGCAGATGACGACAGCTTGGACGTGGGACTCGGAAGAAGATGGTGGCTTGGACGTGGGACTCGGAGGTTGACGTGAAGATGAGCTTGGATTTTGGAGCCGAAGGGAGTAAGGAAGGTGTTTCTTATGGTAACGGAGGATTTGAGAGGAGGAATTGAGGATAGTGGTGAAGGAGTTGTATTGGGAGTAGATGGAGGCGAAGGAAGGGAACGATTTGTCTGAGTTTAGAGAGACACTCGGAGCCAAGCTTTGTTGCTGGAATGAGAAAAAATAATCAACAGATTGCCCATCACCCCTAAAAATCCCCCATTTATTCATAGTCCGTTTAAAAAGATTTAAATGGATTGAGACACAGGTCTAAACTAACCCGTACTCTTAAAATTTTAAACGGCCAAGCTATAAATTGGGGTACGAGTTGTTCAATCCATCCATTACTCTCTCCTACTCGTGCTAAGTAATAGAATTAGAGAAGAAGAGAGGGATGCTCTTATTTAGTATAAAGCACATAAGGATACTTTATTTATAAATATAACTTTATAATATCATGGTTAATCAATTTCAGAATTATATAAGATACTGCAGGGGTATATGAGAATGAGGGATTATAGGAAGGGAAAATTACACAGAGGTCACAAGCAACATATTTAATTACTAAAAGGTTCTAAAGATTCTATTAATTATTCTCAAGTTCCATAGGACCTTTTTATCATAGATTTCAGTTTGTCAAAGTTTAAAATGCCCCCACTGGTTTTGAAAGGTGAGATTGAAGTCAGTGAGCTCCAGCCTTGGGTAAATTACTACCATTTTCGCCTTTTCCCCCTCCCTAGCTTCCAGAGATGCCTAAACAGAAAACCAGCTCTTGCAAGTTAAGGAGTAAAGCCGGGAATGCGGGTTGGCCTGCGCGGGTTGGTGGGCCAACTTTTTTATTTTTCTTTTTAAATAAAAATAAATTCATTTTTTCTTTTTTACCCAATTTTTCTATAAGATTGCATATTTTTGCAATTCTCTTTCCAATCATATGAATAAATATTTAATAATTTCTTAAAATTAGAATTTAATATTACTTTTTCATTTGTAAAAAAAATATTGGGATTAAAAAAATAAAAATATATATTTTTAAAATAAAAAAATAAAAAAGGGTTAGGTGGGGTGGCAGGCTGGTGGGAAGACTTTAATAGTTATCTAATCATCCTAACAATCTATGTTGATTTGTATACACATGCATTTAGACTTTTTTTATGGTGGAAATATGCCATTTTATGATCCTAAATTGCTTTGTAGGAAAAATGAGTAGACTGTCTAGTCGCACAATTTATGTTGGCAATCTTCTTAGTGATATTCGTTTGAGAGAGGTTGAGGATCTTTTCTACAAGGTACAAATAGTTGTTATTTATGATTTACATCTATGCTAAAATTTATTATTAGTGATCCTTGGTTATTGTATTATACAGCATACTTCTAGGTGAAATACTTTGCCTAAGGGCGTCTTGAAATATATTATTTGCAGAAAAAAAGTTATTTCACGAGCATACAATGTCACTTTTATGTTTTTTTTTTTGGGTTAGCTTATAAGCCATGCCATAAGGTTGGAAAAAATATTATTCTTTAGTATGTTTGATTGTTTTTTTATTGGTATAATTTTTTTTTTTGGTTCTCTCAATCTATATTTACACTGTATCTGTTCATTAACTTCTGTCCTCTCTGTCTAATCTTAGTATGCCCTATTGTTGACATGGATTTGAAAATATTGAGTAAAAAATGGTCCTTGGTAGAAGCAAGGGCGGACCTACATGCTTTTTAGGGGTGTAGCCGTACCCCTGACTTTCAGAAAATTAGGTATATATAAGTACTATATGATTTATTTTACACCCACTCATTTGCTAATTTTGAACACACTAAATTTTTGCTCAAACTCTTTTTAAAAGATATTAAGAATAAATCTCACTTATCTTATCAAAAATTAGTTTTCACTCCAAAGTTAGGGTCCTGAATCCGCCACTAGTTAAAAGTTTTCCCAACCAGAGTGGTTTCATAAATTTTATTATTTTTGAGGAAATTACATAGAGGTCTCAAGCAACCTATTTAATTACTAAAAAGGTTTCAAAGATTCTATTAATTATTATCAAGTCCCATGGCACTTTTTGTAATAGATTTCAGTTTGTCGAAGTCTAAAATACCCCCACTGGTTTTGAAGGGTGAGATTGAAGTCAGTGAGCTCCAGCCGTGGGTAAATTGCTACCGTTTCGCTTTCCCTTGTAGGAATATGGGATCACGGGAAGATAACTAATTTTTCACATCTATGTCTGTCTGAGATAACCAAAAAGCTGAAACACTTGCCTAATGTCACACCTACTTTACAGCCATTCTATTGAAAATTTCGGGTGGTAAATTAAACAGCAAATTCAATGGCCAAAGGGGCAGAAGAAAAGATTGTGTCGGGTACAAGGAGATGAAAACGATAGAGAATAGAGATATAAAAGAGCACAGAAGCATTTAATATCCTCTAAAATCAGTTGGGTTTTGAGTTGTATATTCGCATAATTTCAATTATTTTTGCATTTATGGCCAACGACTTCTCTCGCTTTTGCACTATTTTTTCTTCAACAACTCCTCTCTCAGTCTTTAGACCAGCAAAGGAAAAAGACAAAGCGCAAAGAAAGATTCCGACCAATTCTAGCTGTAGAACAAAGGCAATGCTCTCGGTGCCTTCGCTTACACACAGTTTCCCCAGGTCTTCAGCCTCTTAGCTTCCGATTTTGCTGCAAAACTGCTTCCTGTTTGAAGAAAATAGGCTTTTTGTCGGCATGGGTAATCGGTTTATTTGCATGACGAAGAGAGATACGAAGGATGTGGGATCGAAAAGCAAGAGAATGAATCGATCTCAGAGGAAGCTGTTGGCTGAGGAAGAGTATTTGCATCGCCAAGCTCTGTCCATGGCACTTCAACAGCATCAGTTGTCTCAGAGGTTTGAAGGGTCGATGTCGCGAAGAATTGGATCCACAAGCTCTCGAAGACGCAATCTGCCGGATTCGGTCACCAATAATAAACAGGTGCGGGGACAAGATTTGACTATGATTTATAGATTATCATTGCGATTTTTAAAATAATTTTTTTGAATTATTTGATCGGTGGGGAAAAGTGGGTCGTAATGATTAAAATTTTTGAGGCTATGGGCATATATATGGTGGGGGAAGATACTAGGAACTTACTAGGAGTAGGGACTTGGTCAATGGCCCAAGCCATGTCTGAAAAAGTGCACAGAGAAAAAAAGTAAGGACTTTTTCTTCCTTTTCAGGTCTTGAAAAGGTTAAGAGGATTTATGGCCAGAATAAAAAAATGGAGGGGTTTTTTTTTTTTTGGGGGGGGGGGGGGGAAGGGGTATGAGGGTTGATTCATTGTGAAACCATATGCTGATTCAATTTGTAAGTGAATGATGCCGGCAACACAAGCACCACTACCCTTTTTCGCGAAATCATCCTTTAATTTGCTATTGGATCTGACAAGCTTCTGGATTATTTTATCTGTAACGGGGCGTTCGTGACAGTTTCACCCAAATTCTTGTCGGATAATGTAGGGTTCAATTGTTTTGTAGGTGCTATGAGCAATCCCTGATGTACTCCGTGTATTATATATTTAGACCTCAATAGTTGTCAGCGATATTTAGTGACAGATTTTGTTGAGCGATCTGTCCACGTAATCAATATCTGAGGTGATGGTGCATAGTTATGGCATGATATGATACTAATACCTTTGTGATTTGATGCTGAATTCAATCTACTGTATGCATATTTTAATGTTGTCTAGAGAACATATATTTAGTAGCGAACTTGCATGTTTATGAGTGCTGGAAAAGAAAATCATTCATCTTCTAAGAAGAAACGGGTTTAGTTTATTTTGTGTGCAACCTAATTCTGTAAGAAAAATGTAACAAGTGGAGTTTTTCAGCTTAGAATTATATGATTGGTTCTTTCAAAAAGTTTTTCCTTTAATCCCGAAAGCAAACAATTAAAAATAAATCTTACCCAAGTGTAGCAGTCCATCTCTACACCTGTGCTTTGAATGTGTGCTTACACATTGACTAATGATCAGCTTAACAGTTCTTGAACTTTTTGTGGTGATCTGGCTTTCTATCTATGCTTTCGCTCGTTGCCATATCCTCAACTAGATTGCAACATAATATTGTATACTATATGCTCTACAGGATCCAGAATTTCTGGAGAACATAAAAATAAAGAAATTTGTTTTAATACATGGAGAAGGTTTTGGGGCTTGGTGTTGGTACAAGACTGTAGCCCTTCTTCAAGAAACTGGATTGCTTCCTGTAGCATTTGATCTCACAGGTTCTGGAATTGATCTCACAGATATTAACAAGGTCACTACATTGGCAGAGTATTCAAAACCATTGGCTGATTATCTTGAAAACCTTCCTGAGGATGAAAAGGTTAGGAATTTCGTTTGACATTCTAAAATGCATGCAACTTGGAGCATGTCACCTTTGGATCCTGTTGTCTGTTAGATTTCTTGAAATGGCGATTTTCTTTCAGGTTATTCTTGTTGGTCATAGCATTGGTGGTGCTTGCATATCGTATGCAATGGAACACTACTCCCAGAAGATCTCAAAAGCAATTTTCCTTTGTGCTACGATGGTGACTGATGGCCAAAAGCCATTTGATGTTTTTGCTGATCAGGTATCTAGTGAAAGTTCACTTGTATGTGTTTCCAGATGAACATTTCATAATTCAAGTATGAAGAATAGATCCTGATAGATCTCAATGATGTGGATGCCAACTAAATTTTCTCTTTCCAAGTTGTTATTGTTATCCTTCTTTCCCTCTCTTTTGCTGTGCAAGCTCTACTGACATAGTTCCACAGGGAAAATCCAATGATGACAAAAATTACATGTTAGTTCATTTTATGATATGCTGTTTAAAAATTATTTAGTGATATTTATATGGAATTGTGGAATAAACCATTCTTCAGTAATTTTGCCCTGCTCATTTCTTAGGAAACAGGGTCCAGCTTATCGAATACTTAGAAATAGAGTGGTATTTTGTAAGTCTCCCTATGTTTCCAAGTGGAGAATCGGTTATAGTTGAAAAATTAAAATTTGAGAAAATATTTAACCAAATACCTTATTAGAAGTATTAAAATTTAAAACAAAAATTGTCTCCCGGAAATGAAAATAAGCAGTATACTTCTCCAACCCTGAGTGCAGAACATATGTTTTGCTTTAACAGCCATATAGCAAACCCTTTTAAGGAATATTTTTGGTTGTTTGATATTGTTTTTCTTTTTCACATGGCAGAATGGAAGAATTACCATGTAGTCTTAAGGAAGGAATGTAATATGTTAAAAAAAAAAAGTCCCAATAACAAGTGAGTAGCATAAACCTATTGTTATTCCCTACTTTGTAATTTGTTATTGCATGCCGCTTACTTGTTGTAAGATTTTTTGGTGATTATATTCATTTTTAGGGTCTTATAATGATTCTCCCTAACAAAATTGATTCTTGTTCTCACAAGATAATTGCATTGCAGCTTGGATCTGCTGAACAGTTTATGCAAGAATCTAAGTTTTTGATTCATGGGAATGGAAAGGAAAAACCCCCAACAGGATTTATGTTTGAGAAAGAGCTGATGAAAGGGTTATATTTTAACCAATCCCCAACAAAGGTATGCAGGATGACGTATTTATGGTAGTTTGCTTGGTCGCTGCTTATGAAGCATTCAATTTTACTTTTTGGCCAAAAGGTGCATTTCTTGCATAAATAATCAAATCTCTGCTGATCTCTTCATTCAATTTTACCGTTTCTATTCCCCAGAAATACTTTCATTAAGTAAATCTCTGCTTTTTTAGCTTTTCCACATCTTTATTCATGTCTTCTATCTTTTCTCCTTTCTAGAGTGGGATTACTTTCTCATCTCCAAAAACTTTTCTAGCATTTACCTGCGCATGTTAGAGAAAACATAATGCATTCTGTAAAGCATGACCATAAATTCTAGTATGCAAAATTTTTGTGTGTTAAAAAAATATTCTTCATAACATGCTAAACTTTGACAAGATGCTTCTTTGAATTCTACAGATTTAATACAATTTACTGTGACCATTTCATCTAGTATCCATTTCCAGCCAAACATTGTGGTTATAGCCTTATTTAATTGCTTGATAAGTGTTATATACAACTGGTTCGAAAATATTGCAAACCAAGACAAACATGAATTGGCATCTACATATGAAAATCACACGTTTTAGAGAATACACTTTAAAATATGCTTGTGTCCATTGATTATTTTCTTAGCTTATGAACTTTTTTGTTTTGGTAGGCAGAATCATTTAAAGAAGTTATTGGGATGATAAAAACTTAACATTAGGCACATTTCAGGATGTTGCATTGGCCATGGCTTCCATGAGACCTAGCCCCCTTTTTCCAATCATGGAGAAGCTTTCTTTGTCACCGGAGAAATATGGTTCAGGCCGGCGGTTCTATATACAAACACTGGATGATCATGCGCTTTCGCCTGATGTTCAAGAGAAGCTAGTGAGGGAAAACCCACCAGAAGGAGTCTTCAAAATCAAAGGCAGTGACCATTGTCCATTTTTCTCTAAGCCACAATCCCTCCACAAAATCTTTGTTGAAATAGCTCAAATTCCTTAATTGTCGTGTTCAAAAGATCATTGTTACTTCCACCCCTATATTTAGATTAAGAAACTGTAAGATTAGTTGGGCTCTGCAGAATTGATGATTATATCTGTATTTCGTACACGGAAGCCCAATTGGGTGTTGTATTTTTTTTTTTCAATCTTCAAAATAGAAAAATAGGAAGGATCATGAATCTCGTTGATCCCATGTTGAAATATGGTTAATCACCTCTCCACTATCAGATAAAAAATGTTTTACATAATTCATAACTGCAAAACATACAAAATAACAATTTAGATTTATAAAATATTATATCTAACCATATATTGTTTGATTGCAAGGGTATAGATGGATTTCAAGAAGACAATGAAAGAATATGCTTCTGACGATACAATTTTCATCTAATCATTCCTTGTAGGCCTGAACTCAATTCCTTCAATTAAAATGTCTACTTTAATATAAGCTTCAGTCTGCCATGCTCTAAACTCTACCAAGCCTTCTTCCCCTTCTTCAGCGAAAAATTCTCCTGCCTTAATTTCCATCCATCCATCCTCTCTCTGTGTAACATCAAATCCTGGAGGGTCTAACACCACCCCGAAAGACCTGCAGTTATGTCCAATGGTGAGACTGAAATTCACCGGTGCTTCGGTGAATCCATAACTTTCACTTCCAAGCTTGAAGATGAAAAACACATCATATGATGTTTTTGGGGACAGAAGTTTAATCCTCAAGCTGCCCTTCACTTCAAACCACCACACATGGTCAAGCTCTGCCACTTGGGAGAATCTGTGTAAACAAGTCACGAAACAATGAATTACGTCAGCATAGGCCTGCTACAACCCCGTTTGAAGTAACAATTAAGTTTTTACCAACAGTACCTCTAGCAAAAAAATACCCATAAACATTAAAAATAGAAGAAAAATGTCAAAAAATTTAAACATAACCTAATACCATTATTTTTGCAGTCCATATGCATCAATGTTAGGTTTTTCCTTGAATATTGGTTATTACACATTCATGAAGCAAATGGTAGTGTACGTACTTTAGGGCCTTTTCACTTTAACCCTTCATTACTTTGTATTGATTTGAATTAGTGCTTTATACAAATAATTAAGTGGGAGGATGAATTTGATACTTTTATTAAAGCATCGTTCATCCACAAAGAGTGGAGAATACCTGGATTCTGGAATAGAAATCCAATTCCAGTACAGAGGTGTGTCTCCGCAGATAATGCAAAGTCCCCTTGCTCCTATCATGTACCACTTCTTGCCACTCTCTTTTGCCAAGGAAAAACTCTGTTCCATCCAAATCAATCATCGATCAACAGCACTATTTTACAGACAAGTGAATCACCGAAATTGCATTTTAACTAATATATAGCCTTATTAAAAAGTGGGGTGAAAGCTCCAAAGACGAGTTTTGCCCAAAAGTTTCGATCAAGCAAGACGAAAGAAAGAATAAGTTAAATTGGGAACTGATCTTACTTACCATGTTTTTATCGGCTAAAAGAAGGGGATGATCGGAGAGATGAAGGTAGAGTTGTTTCGCGGGAAGAGAGATCAAGTTCGGAGAAGAGGACTGAGAGACTTAGTCTCGGCAATCGGATGGCAGAAAAGCTTCCCACGTCTCATCGGAATCTGCATATTCCTTGAATTTAGAAGAAACGGCGGATGATCGACACGCATCCTTTGCTGTTGTTGATGAAATGATTTTGCATATACACTCCCTCGGCAAGATCTCCATCTTTCACTTCCTCTTGCTCTCTGTAGCGTTGAGGGATTCCGTTAGTCCCGTGTCAGAGATACGGAAGGAAAGCAAACAAGGGTGAATTTATAGTGAACCCGCTGTGGCATAAAATTAGTTATTCCTTGCAGACTAAGTCAATTAATGGTCTTTTTTGCTAAAAAGAAAACGCGTCATTTTTTGAATCCGAGTTGGTGCATTTTAAACACATTTTACTGAGAAGGTGTGTTTGAAAGAGACTGTGTGGAAAATGCATGTGCGGACGAGGAAAAAAATTCCTTCTACTTAAACTTCTGCTTAAACTGGGACTGGGATATTCTAATTATTTTATTATTTCATTTTCCCTTAATTTTATCACAATATAAAATAATATATATTATTTAATAAGATTCATTTTTAAATCACTTTCCACCAAAAGTCACTTTTATGATGTTTATTCAAATAAATTTTCATTTCCCAAAATGCATTCTGAATAAAATTATTTTCTAAAATGTATTCTGACCAAAAGTCATTTTTCCAACAACTATCCAAACGGAACCAACGTCTTTAGCTTGGATGCTATTGCTTTTGCCTTTTTTTTATGGAGCAAGAGTAGGAAAAATAATATCGTTTATATTTAATACCTAGTCATACCTCAAATAAAATCGATCTCAAGCTGGATGAACATATGTGCTTAGAAAAGTAATTTTTCTTCATTGTCAAATTTGCCTAGTCTTACATAAAGTTTTCCTTACTAAAAGTTAGTCTTTCAGTTTGATAATGTAAATTTAAAATATATATTTTTAGTCATTTTATCTTAATACCGTTATTTTCACTTAACGGAAAATGATAATTCATCAAATTTAAACGGTGGTTCTACAATTAAAATACCATTGACCCTATTTATAAAAATAGATGGGCTTTGTTTGGAAGAGATTGAGGGCAACTTTAATAGCAGATGGTCATTGTATCAAACAAGAGAAACAAAGAGTTTACCTCCATTTCCGGGCCATTCATGTGCTAATTGCTATATAATAAAAACATGTAACTGGGCATAGCACAAATGGTAAACAATTTGCTTTCCATGTGTTGAAGTTTGTCAAAATTTTAACTTGTGTGGGAAAATAGTTAACAGCTGAATTCTGCTAACAAAATTAGTGACATTGAGGAAAAGTGGCACATTTAAGCATTGAAGCCAAAAATCATTAATGATCGTACACATAAACAGGTTATTCCAGCTATGGTTTTTGACATCTGCACAATACTATTGACACTACTTTATGAAATGAGCGGTGAGCATGAGTGTTGCCATTTGTATATTGAATGCTCAAACGATATTGGAATCAGCCTATAGCTTATCTATCTATTCCTACACAAATTTGTACCTGGAAAACTTTGATAATCGCTGTGTACTAATCGTTTTCTATTCCCCAGAAATACCTTCGTTAAGTAAATCTCTGCTGCTTTAGCTTTTCCACATCTGTATTCATGTCTTCTATCTTCTTTCTAGAGTAGGATTACTTTTTCATCTCCAAAAACTTTTCTAGCATTTACCTGCCCATGTTAGAAAAAAGCATAATTCATTCTGTAAATTATGACAATACATTCTAATATGCAAAAATTTTGTTTGTGTTATAAAAATATTCTTCATCACATGCTAAACTTTAACAAGATGCTTCTTTGAATGGTACAAATTTAATACAATTTACTGTGACCATTTCATCTAGTTTTTCTTCTTGTATCCATTTCTGGCCAAACATTGTGATTATTGTAAAGCTTCTTATTTAACCTCTTTAGCTTCATATTATATCATTATTGAACCACTCTATGGCCTTAGATAACTCAAATTGACCAAAGAAGTGAAATTTAAAATTTCAATTCAGGTTACTATTCATTTGGTTAATTTTCTATATTTCTGGCCAAACTTTGAAAAATCGTAACTAATTCTAGAAAAATCGAAATTGAGTGGTTCCAATTTCTATATAAAGCTTATAATATTCCATATAGGGAAAAATACTCATTGGCTCAAAAACTAGCCCAATTGATACATTTAATGCATGAAAAAAATACTGTTCATGATCATTTTTCATTTTTTCTAGGTTTTCCCTTAACTTTGAAAAACCATAATTTCTTGTATAAATTTCCAAATCCCATGATATTGGACTCATCTTAAAGCTTACCATATGAACTATTTTTCAATTGGACTTGATTTACTATTTTTATTTTTCATCACAATCCAAAGTTAGGAGTTTGGTAAGCATATTAACTTCTTTTTGTGAAAACTTGCCATTTCAAATTTTCTCCAAAATCATACTCAACTTATTCAACTCATTTGTACATGATCATGCATACATTTACATATCATTACTCACTTATCATGTAGAGGTTTAAATTCTACATAATCACTTAACATAAGTTCCAACCATTTTACAGAACATAATATTATCAAAGTGCGGTATCAAGCTTTCTTCAATCATCATTCATCTTAGTCTTATCCTTACTTGAACTTGCACCTAAAATGGTTGATTCAGATATATTTCTTTATTACTTTTGCTAGAATTCCAAAGCTTTTAATGCAATTTTGACCCATCATAACCCTACTTGAACTTAATTTGAAAACTAGAATTTTTTGTCTCAATTAGCTTGATTTTGGGTGCAATTGCCATGAAATATAATATATTTGCACTTAACATTAATTATAAGCAAGCGATACTTCAAACCATTGCTATTTAATTTCAGGAACTCTAGCAGAGAATGGGAGGAAGCAGCTCTGGAATCGTCCGTCATGACGCAATCCATAATTCGCCATGACCAAACTCAAGCATACAAGCAAAGGGACTCTCGGGAGATTTTTGCCACGGCGAAGATCACAAATCAGTGCCAGATTAGGCTTCAAATGAAAAGAATAACCGAACCATGCCTTGAACCTGACCTAGAATGATTATGAAACCCCATTTATTGTAATTTTCGACCAAAGGCATGGGGATGCAGTAGCCACAACCAAGAGCTCCTTCTCATCTCATTTTCTCTTCTCTCCACTCACTGAAAACCCTAGAAACCATATTTCCTCCTTTCATCTTCCATTTCCTGACCATCAAGCATCCATATTCTTGCACTAGGAGTGTTGAGTTGTGTACCATGAGTAGCTAAACCTCTCCCTTCCTCTTGGAGATGGAGAAGACTTGAGTTCAAGAGCTTCATAAGGGGAGTAGTAGTTTCAATTTGTATTTCTGTTATAGATTACTTAGTTGCTGAGTTAGGACTAGTAATTTGTACTTAAATACTTGGTTACGGTCGTACCAAACTTAGATTAATTTGTGTATTGATTTGCTCTGTATTTGATTTGGTAGTGTGAAGTCTCATTACTACCTATTCAATTAAATCTTTGTTACTATCTTTTATCTTCCTGTTTTGCTTGATACTTGAGGTGACAATGTTTTGAATTGGATTTTTCATTAAGCGATTTCCTTATACACACTAAGTGTTTTTAAAGGGTTTCATGGAATGGAGTTCATTGCGTGGAATTTCTGACTCAGCGAGTTGTTGGGGTTTTATTACGAAACTTAGTGTGAAACTATTACTTTACCTTATCTTTTGCGAACTATGATAGCCTAAAGCACTTCCAAGGGGAATTCATCATCAAATAGCTTTTGTGTTTCATCTCTCGATTTTCATTGCATCCCCATAATTCAAAAAGAAAGTTTGTTTTACTTACCAGTTTTACATGCAAGTTTTACAATCAAACACAGTTTTCCTTCTTTACAACGAATTTAATCACAAGATAATTAAGCTAATTGCTCCTGAGGCTCCGTAGAAAACGACCCTGGGGTTGTTTCCTCTACTGTAATCCTTGGAAATCACAAGTGTTTTGATCCATTTCCAAGGCCTTTAACATTAACAAGTCAAACTTTCAATTGTGGCCGGATCAATGGTTAGTTGGGGAGAGTGAGATTTCATTGAAATCCCAATAGCAAAACTATCTAACATACTTATAAATATGCATGACAACCTTTAAAAATTAGTGTGAACTTATGATAACATAAAATGTGCTAATGAGACAATTACATGCATATGGCCATAGCACATAAGAGCACATATTCATACTTTCATTATCACAATTATTCAATATCAAGTCATGCATAATTCATAAAACATTTTCACAACAACTTTGCTTAAGGTTAGAAGTTTTGCTACCTTGGATTCTTAACTTGTTCTTGAAACTTGAAGCTCTCTTGCACAACTCACATGCCTACATAATTCATAGCATAATAGTCTTTAATCACAAGCCATTACCAAAGTAAGAAACACCTTAAAATAAAACCAAACTTCCTCTTGAACTTTTAGAAAACCCTAGAGCTTCAAAGTTACTCAATTGATTTCTAATGCTTCCCAAAACTTTTTGTCACTTTCACTCTACACAATTTTTCATTCTAAAGCTAATGGAAGCATCAAAATCATGAAAATCACACTCCTCCTACACTTTCTTGAGTTGGCCAAAACTTAGGGTTTGTGAGGAGAATGTGATTTTTCAAACTTCCATCATATATATCAACATATTCTTGATCCCAAAATGCTTCTCATGCATTAGTTAGCTCAAAAACAAGTCTTCCTCATCAAAACTTAAATTGGACCGAACCTCCCCTTAAACTTGAGTATTCCAAAAATTCATACAACCATCAAACTCAAGCAATATATACATCAATCTACTCCTTATCATGCAATGAGTGATTTGCAACCAACTATTTTCTCTAAATCCCTCTCTTTTCCATTCTCACCATCAAGAACCCTAACTTCAAATGTTGAAAAAGAGAGGCTTAATCAATAATTTAATCCATTAGAAGTGTAGAGGAGGTTGCAAGGATCAAGAATATGTATAGGTTTGGGTGATGGAACCTCTTACCTTTAGCTTTAGGGTGTGTGTGTCTTCTTGCAACTTCTTTGCTTACAAATTTTAAAAAAATATATCTAAGAAACCAGATCTAAAGAAAAATATATGAGAAACCAAATAATAAAAAAAACCAGATCTAAGTAAAAATATATAAATAAGCACCTGAAGATTTTGGTGAAGAGAAGGGGGAGACTTGTGTATGTGAGACTTCTAAGGGGATGATGGCATTGGAGAGGAGGAACGCGAAAAGATGGCTGGAAAGGAGGATGTCGGGAAGGAGAATTGGAGAGGAGGAAGACAAAGAGGAGGTTGGAGACAAGGAATCTGGAAGAGGAGCGTAACTTAAAATTTTTGAAGTTCGGGGTTTTTGAATTTTTAGTCATTTTGACACCACCTAATAGATGTGGTTTAAAAAGATCATCTTTTAGACTGCATTTAAAAAGCTCTATAACATTCTAATTTTTCTTTAGAGGATTTGATTATCTTTGAGAAATAAATGTTTATTTAAAGAATTTATTTGTTATTTAGAAATAATACTTACGCTAAGTATAATTTGTTAGGCAACCATTTGAGCTAAAAAGAAATTATCCTTTAGGCATATGAATGAAAGAAACCATAAATGATAATAAAAAATACTAAATAATAATTTCATATAAAAAATATAACTATATATAAAAATAATAATTTCATATGGTATATAATATATATATATATATAAATATACCTATATATGTTTATATACATAAGGGAATTGAACAAGGGAGTTGTGCAGCGTCACAAGTGTGTGTATAAGGGAGAAACAAAAGAGGGGGAAGGTTGCATTAGGTGAGGGGTAGTATTTATATACCCCTCATGTCGTCTCTGGCACCGTAGCTAGGGTTATATTTACATTCTCTCTTCTTATTCTCATGGTATCAGCTATTCTCTAAGGAGTATAAGTTTTTAGGATCAATAAGGTAATCAAAACCACCCCTTTTCAACTAACCTCATTCATGAAAGTTTTTCTAAATAATTTTATCTTTTTAATGGTAGTAATATCATATTGATCAAAAGAAAATTTAGGTTTAAAATTTGAGAAAAAGACTGAGTTTTATCAATAATTGTCTAATAAAATGTAGAGGGAAAACAATCGTTAATATTCCTTCTTTTACATTTATGATTTGATTGTTGTTTTAATTTAAAATAATTATTCAATGTCATCAGTTTATAATTTATTCTACATAGGTTGTTTGCACATATTAGGTTCGAGTTGAATGATTTATTATTGTTATTGAAGATATTTTTGAAGTGTTAATCAGTTTATAATGTTAAACAGATTAAAAATATATAGTTTAACAGTTTTATGTTTGAAACAATAAGCTTTAAATTGAAGTTTTTACGTTATTGAAATTAATTTGTGCTTTGATTGAATTGTTGAGTTTGTATAAACATTATTGTGTAGATTAGTTTGAGTGTAGTTAGTGCTTTATGATTTGGGCTTACAAGTATCCCGAAGTTGAGTTAGCCATAACTAATTCATTTTATATGCTTGCATGGATTGTAAGGTATTTTCAATGCCTTAGTTATATGTTATGAACCTTATCTCTCTGTTTATATGTTAAATTTTAGCGAAGTGGAAAGTATTTTTTTATAAAGAATACGTTTTGCTTAAAGATATGTATGATGAAATATTCATAATTTATCTTTATCTGTAATAAATTGTAAATTTATGTATTGTGGAGGATTGAAATATTAGGCGGTTTTGAAGTAGTTGGGTGATCTTATAATGATGGGGCTTGTATTATATCCGCGGTCACCTCCACTACTGATCATAGTGCTAGGCTTTAATATGATTCAGACCCAAGTGGGGAGTCGACCTAAATCGAGGTGGGAGACTGACACCCTTTGATTCTAGACCTAAGAGGGAGAATGAAGGGGGACCGGTTAAATTAATGTTACTAATGGACCTTGGTCGGGTTGCTTGGCTCCTTAGGCCAGATCCACGTCTTCGAGTGATATGGAGGAGTAGGATGGAGGGATCACGTGTGTTTTGATTTGTATGGAGTGAAAAATGTTGATTTCTTTGAGTATTATATTTTAGCACTGCTTCATTGACTTATATTCCTGTATTGTATATTCCATAAATTGATTGTTTGTTACTGAGACTTTATGTCTCACCCTATCAATATTCATTTTTTTAGGAGAGGAACTTAGTGGTTCGAGACATGAAGGCAAGAAGCAAACAGTTTGATAGTAGCAATCACTGTAGGCTATGCAGCTAGACTATTTTAAGGAGAAATGTATATTACTAGACTTTAAGGCTTGCATACTTTGATTTATTTTTGTCGTTATGGTTATGTCATGATATTAGACCTATAGTTAACAATTTTTTTGATACCTCTATCATGTTATGTATTTAATTAAGAAATATTTATGGATATGCATGTTTAAGGGGGGTTTGAATATTGTTGATTTTTGTGGCTTTTAGTGGTGACTTGTGAGCGAGTTTTGTGCCCTGAGTCGGATTGATATTGTGAATGGTTTTTGGGCTAGGTAGCTCACCCATAGCGTTTATGCCCTAGACATTGAGGATTTAATAATTAATTGTATTTAATGTCAAAATTTTTTTAGGGATTACAGGTTCGGTCTAAAAAGACCTCTTTTATTTAGGCCACACCTAACAAGTGCGATCTAAATGACTAAAAATTTGTACCATTATTTTCAAAAATGGCATCGATGATATTTTTAGACTTTATCCTTTAAATGAGGTTTAAATAAGCATTTTTCTACTTGTGAAAATTTAACTCATCAAATTTCAAAGTTGATTCTGCAATTGAATGATAACAAAATATTATTAAAATTTAAAACACAAAAATTCTGCAATAAATTTAAGTATATTTTATACACATTTCATTCCAAAATCACCACTTACATTTGATGAATCATTATTTTTATATTAAATATAAATAACAGTGTTACAATAAAAAGATTAAATGTGTATTTGTTAAACTTGGGGGATCAAACTGAAATTTGATATAAACTTAAAATGCCAAATTTATACTTTAGCCAATCTATATTTGATATTCTTGCCAATCAAGCCATTGGGTTTGTTTGACAGGGCATTTCTAAAAGTCAAACGCATGTTCAACAGTGTTTTCGGCAAAACGAGATAATCTCCTTCACACATTTACATCGACTTGCTAAAAGCACTTATCTACCATATTCCCAAATATGCACATGGACTAATTTACAGAAATATAGTATTAAAATTGAGTTACCTTACATAATAAGAATTTGAAAAATTAATAACCACGTTTACAAAACACAAAAACATATAAGTGAACTTGATGTGACATAAAATTTGTTATTTCTTGCTGACCTAGTCAATTAATGGTTATTTTTTTGCTGAAAATAAGACGTGCCTGTTTTAGAATCTAAACAAACGAATGTATTACATGGAGAAGGCACATGCTTGAAAGAGGCTATGTTTAAAATGCATGCTGCTGTTAAAAATGCATTTTCGGGAGGAAGAGAAAAATTCCTTCTACCCAAAATGCATTTGAGTCATGATCTAGATATGAAAATTTCAAGTCGTGACATAAGACATTCAAAATCGTTACCTAGATATGTTCAGTCATGATCTGAGACATTATAATTACGTTATCATTTAATTTTTTTCTAATTTTATTACAATATAAAATAATATATATTATTTAATAAGATTCATTTTCTTTTAAATCACTTTCCCACCAAAAGTTATTTTTACAAAGTTTATCCAAACAAGCTTTCGTTTTTCAAAATGCATCTTGGATAAAAGTCATTTTTCATAATGCATTCTGACCAGAAGTCATTCTTCCAAATATTAGTTAAACGGACCCAATGCTATTGTTTTTGGCTTTTTCTTTGGAGTAGGAGTAGGAAAAATAATAATGTATATTTAATTCCTAGGCATAGCTCAAATAAAATTGATCTCAAGTTGGATTAATAAATATATATATGTGTGTGTGCGCGCTTAGAAAAGTTATTTTCTTCCCCCTCAAATTTGCCTAGTCTTATATAAAGTTTTACTAGCTAAAGTTCACATTTAATATTTCATTTAATTATTTAAATTTAAAAGGTATATTCTTAATCTTTTTGTCTTGACACCGTTATTTTCATTTAACAGAAACACTAGTGTAAAAAGTGTTTCTTAGAACCCACAAAAAAAGATTTTTAGGCCGCACATAGATGCGGTTTAGATAAGATCGATTTAAAAAGTAGCAATTTTACATGTGGTCTAAAAAATGAAACCTTATATGCAGTCTAAAAAGTGTCCTTTTTTAAAAAGATTGTCATGAGCCCCTATTCCTGTTGTGACCTTTTCGTCTTCACTTTCAAGTGTTGGTAGGGGAATGAGAAAATAGAGAAACATGTATAGATGATTGTTGAAGAGTTTAGCTACCACACATTTCTTCTACTTATTCATTTCTGATTCATTTAATACACATGCGTATATCACAAAACAAAACTCAAAGAAAATATATAAAAATAATATAAACTTCTTATAGGTTGTGTTGTTCTTGGAAGTCGTTGACCTTGTGCTTGTAAGAGTAGAAGTTGGCTTTGTGCTTAGGAGAGATGATGCTGGGCTTGTGTGAGAGAAGACGCTGGCCTTGTTCGAGCATGAAGATAGATTTAGTGATGGTTGCTCCAAATGGCTTTGGTGGATTTGCGATGGTCTTTCCTATTGTTAGCAGTTAGGAGCAATAACCCAAGTGTAAACATTCTAGAAAGTCAGCTTTGGGGGTGTGTGTGTCTTCTTTGCACCTTCACTCCTTACAAATTTCAAAAAATTATATCTAAGAAACTAGATCTAAAGAAAAATATGAGAAACCAAATAAAAAAAACCAGATCTAAGAAAAAAAAGTATATGAATTGCACCTAAAGATTTGGGTGAAGACAAGGGGGAGGCATGTGGATTTGAAACCTCCAAGGCGATGATGGCATTGGAGAGAAGGATGGCGAAAAGGTGGCTGAGAGGAAGATGTTGGGAAGGAGAGTTGGAGAGGAGGAAGAGGAAGAAGAGGCCAGAGACAATGATATCGGGAAGGAGAGCATAACTTCAAAATTTTTGAAGTTGGGGGTGTTGAATTTTTAATCATTTTGACACTACCTAATAAATGCAGTTTAAAATAATCTTTTAGATCGCACTTAATAGGTTCTGTAACTTCCTAATTTTTTTGTAGAGAATTTGATTATCTTTGAGAAATAAATATTTATTTCAAGTATTTATTTGTTATTTAGAACTAATACTTATGTTAAGTATAATCTGTTAGGTAACCATTTGAATTAAAAAGAAATTATTCTTTTGGCCTATGAATTAAAGAAATCATAAATGACAATAAAAAATAAAAAAATAATAATTTATTATAAAAATATATAACTATATATATAAATAATAATTTCATATAATATATACATATATATATATATGTATATAAAAAGGGGGCACGTGGCCCCTCAGTTATATATATATGTGTGTGTTTATATAAAAGGGGAATTGAATGAGGGAGTTGTGCGGCATCACGTGTGTGTAGAAACAAAAGAGGGAGCATGTTGCATCACGTGAGGGGGAGTATTTAAATACCCCTCATGCCACATCAGACATAGCAGCTAGGGTTATATTTCCATTCTCTCCACTTCTTCTCGCAGCGTCACCTGTTCTCTAGGGTGTAGAAGTTCATTTTGAGATCAATTAGGTAATCAAAACTGCACCTTTTCAACTAACCTCCTTCATGAATTTTTTCTAAATAATTTTATCTTTCTAATTTTAGTAATATCATATTGACCAGATGAAAATTTAGGATTAGAATTTGAGACAAAGATTGAGTTTAATCAATAACTGTGTAATAAAAGGTAGAGGTGAAACAATCGTTAATTTTTCTTCTTTTGGATTTATGATTTGATCGTTGTTTTAATTTAAAGTAATTATTTATAATCAGTTTATAATTTATTCTACATAGGTTGCTTGCACATATTAGTTTGAGTTGAATGATTTACATTACAAAAAAATGTCGTATTAGTAGCGTTTCTAGACGCTACAAATACATGTACTAGCAGTTGATAAAACTGTTGCAAAACACAACATGACAACAAGTTTAGTAGCGGTTTTACAAAACTACGATGCACATAGTACAAAATGCTACTACATTTGCAGCGTTTGCAATCAACTGTAGCAAAATAAAGAATGAGGAGATTATGTGCGAACATTTGCAGTGGACATAAAATTGCTACTAAATTAGTAAAACACGGCTGTTGGAGCTTGATGTTTGCAGCAGGTAAAAAACCACTACTAAAATACGAGAAGGTGAATGTCGCTAGTAGTAGTTCCATAACTGATACTATATTAAAATGCAAATTCCATCCAGAAATTTGTAGCGATTATCAAACTAGTATGTAATATCTCAAATTTTGTAAACGGAAATAAAAGTCAAACTAATGAATTATGAAATGATTTGAGCCACCTAGTTAAGAAAAATAGAAAGGAAAATGCCTATAGAAAATAAAGGATGATCGACTAAATCCCTAGTCTTGAGAATTCTAAGTAAAAATGACTAAAGGGCAAAATGATCATTTTGCACAAATGACAAGGGTAAAATGGTCATTTTGATTAAAAAGGCCGAGGGCACAAAAAATCATCAAATAATAAGGACATTTTGGTAATTTGGTCAAAAGTAACCTAAAAGTTAAAGTTGACCAAAAAGTCAAAGTCAACCCAAAAGTCAAATTTGACAAAAAAAAATCAAAGTTGCCAAAATGTTAAAAGTCAACTAAGGGTAAAGTTGGAATTAAGAAAGAGTATAAAAGTGATGGCATTTTGGTAATTAAGAAAGAAATAAGAAGGTAGTGGCATTTTCGTAAATACATGGAAAGTAAGATAAGGCAATGACATTTTTGTAATTAAAGGATTTTGGAGTTAAGGACGACTGAGAACTAATTATTTGAGGTAGCAGGAGTTCTCAAATGCCGGAGACATGAACTGAGAAAAGTTTAGTTGGGTCCTAAAATTTTTAATAAAATTATTACCCGATATCCATTGCGGGCAGTTTCAAAATACGGAGAACAACAGTGCCCGAAAGCCTCAAAAAAGTATTTTCTTAGAAAATTAATTATGGAAAATGAGGGAAGATTTTGAGGAACGAAAAAAGGCTGGAGTATCAGGGAAAAATATAGAATTTTTCCATGCCCTTAAGTCAAATTGGCTGCTAAAAGCACATTTTATGGAGTGTACGCAAATCGAGGAATCCTGACGAGTTACGAGGAAAACCTGCAGATTCTTTGGGCTAGGACATGACACTACCTATGCAAGGAGGCCTAGAGAATGGCGCCACATGAGAGACAAAGTCTCCAAAAAAGTAAAAAGAAAGTTACCCAATTAAATGTTACTTTACGGAAATACGTGCCACCGGATCGAGTAACTGGATAGTAATGGAGCTAGTTAGCCTAACCAAGGCTTGTAGGAGAAGCTAGAGAGTATTAAATGTTACTTTTTGACTCACCACAAGAGCTTGACAAGTGGCAAGATCTCAAGCTTTGAAATGGAAACTTAGTCATTAAGTTTAAATCCTCACCATCCATTGTTTTGTGAGGGATTTAATTAGCCAATTCCTCTCTTTCTCTCCCTCATTTTTGTAACTCTCTCCCTCTCTCATGGTCTGAAATTTTCTCCCTTCCCAAGCTCCAAAACTGCCACCTTCAAGCTCCCAAGAAGAAGAAGAAAGAGCTCACATACAAAGGTAAGCTTACATCCAACCAAAGCTACCTATTTTTTTAGTCTTGCAACCTCTTCTACAAGTTTATTGGTTTAGATTCTTTGATAAATCCTCTCTTTTGTGAGAATGGAAAACTAGAGTTCTTGAGTTCCAAAATGAATAGAGATGGATTTTGATAAAACCAAAGGTTGCAAAACACTACTTGAGTGTTAGGAAGTCTTTTGAAGTATGCATATACTTGCAGTTGTTGTTGGTGGAAATTTTGGAAACCCTGGGGGGGAAGGTGCTTTCCATTTGAGATCTTGAAGGGGAAAGTGTTTTTGAGTTTTATGGAGCTTGAATGTTGGATTGGAAGCAAGAATACACATGTATATGCAAGGAAAAGTTGAAAAATCCAAACCCTCCGTTTTGTTCTGTTTTTTGAAAATTTATAAGAAATAGAGGGAGTGGGATTTTGATGATTCTAATGCTTCCAATGGCTCTAAAATGATTTTTTGTGCAGGGTAAAAATAAGGAAGGGATTTGAGAAGCATTAGAGGCCATAAAAATCAAGTTTGAACTTGTAAGGGTCTTGAAAATGCAAGAGGAAGCTTTACTGCGTTTTTGCAAGTTTTCTTGCATTATGATGGTTGTATATTCATGTGGATATTATGACATGATCTTTAGGCATTTGATACCTTCAAGAGCACATTTGGAAGTGATCTAAGAGAACTTTAAAGTTCAAGTAAAAAGGGAAGCTAAGCTAAAAAGGTAGCAAGACTACTAATCTCCTCTTATGTTTATAAAAATGAGTTGTGAATGTTACATGAACTTTTATGATGATTATAGTACATGATTTATGTATGAAATGTGACTTTTGTGCTATGGCCATATGCATGATAAAGTGTAGTTTGATGTGTCACATGTTATTATGATCATACACATGCTTTAAAGTTATGTATGCACATTCACAATATTTTGATTATGTAGTTTTGCTGTTGGGATTCCCAAATCTCATTCCCCACCAACTAACCATGTAGGTGGAAGCTCAAGCAAGGGTAAGAATGAGGTTATTGATGGTTGAAG
>JANTPZ010084069.1:0-40038 GCA_025593235.1 Vachellia pachyceras
ATAACATTTATTTTATAGTTCAATTTTACATTAAAGTGTATCTTGTATTTTAAAGTTCAGGACTATTTTGCCCATTTTTATTTACTTGACTTCTAACGGAAAAAAAGAAGGAAGCATGGTTCCCATAATGCATCCGTTTCAATTCTTTTGTTGTTTAAGGTTTTATGCAAAGATTTAAAAAAATTAATTATTAATAATATAAAATATTACCTGTCTAGATTTGAACACTAATCCGAATCGAACACTTACGGGACCTTTCGGATAGTAAGCTCTCCTAACAGGGTTTAAAGCTGTTATATCCAGAGCTTGAACTCGAGAACTAGTTTGGATACATTTACCAATTCAATTAAGCGCTTATTGGTCTAGATTTGAACACTCTATCCTATGTACAAGATATTACTAATCTAATGATCTATATTTCAACATAAAATTCAAGTAACATTTAATATTACCTTCAATAACTATATTAAATTTCAATACCATATTAATTTTTACTTTCTCATTACCTTTATTAAATATAGACATACATAGAAAAAATATTTTATGTTCATTGAAAATATTAAACATTCTTATAAAAAGTACCATAAATCTCTTCAAGAATTGGTCTATAATATACTATTATCGACTTATATATATGAGCCACTTCTAGTACGATTTACATAAATTAAGAAAAACTTTAAATCTCATTAACTTTGTATTAAAATTAATTTTATCTGAATTTAATATCCATAATAACATACGAATATAATTTCAATATATAATTAATGAAGGGTACCTTCATATGAAAAATTTAGTGATGTGATTTATTAAAACTATTAAATAACATTTTCTCTCTTCATTATATAAATAGAATCAAAGGATTACATATGTATATATTTGTGTTGGCGATTAGGAAGTTAGATTATTTATGAATCAAACTAAAATGTCATGGGTGCCAGTTTTCAAATTTTGAAGCAAATTTATGAGACAAATTAAAAGAGCCAACAAGATCACAGTGGAAAGTCAGGAAACAGCAGGGAAGCTACCAAAATTGACCCAACTAGCTAAAATTAATGCATACAGACGTATCTTACAGTATGGAAGAATAATATTGTATAATACAGCTAAGATTGTAAAGTTATATATCCCTTCTTAATTTTGTTGGATTTGAACGTTTGACTTTTTCATTCTTCTTTAATTTTACCCTCTTCCAAAATTCAGTTTTTTAAATTCTTTCTGTTAATAATTAATGTCATTAATTATGTATGATATACAGAGGACAACGAAAAAAAGAGGTGATCACAGTATGAGAAAACATGTCATTCATAGTCTTCCTTGGAATTTATTTATGTGGTCACATGTCAGAGGAAACATGAGATTATGTTTTAAATGTGAAAAGGAAGACATGAAATGATATATACTTTTTTTTTTGACCTGAAATGATATATACTTCATTCATCATTATATTCTTAACTTTCAATTTGTACGAAAAAGAAAAATCAAATTATGCGGTGGCGGATCTTATGATATTGATGATGAAATTATAAGAAAATTGCATTAATTGTTGAAAACGGATCATCAGATAGAGTTGAGAGACTAAATTAATCAGAAAAAAATAAAAATAAGAAAATAAGATTAAAAAAATCAAAGGACTTTATTAAACATGAAGTTAAGGCACGAAGTGAGATCAAAATCAAATTAATTATCATCGTCAAAGTAAATGAAATTGAAGAACGGAAATACTTTTTTCTAGAAAAAATAAATTGTGCTTGTTTGGGAACACCGGTTCCCCAACGGTACACACAAGTCAAGGCAAAACCATCTTGAAATCCGTAAAAACCATCTCGAAACCCGTGAAACCATTTTAAAATCCGTAAAATACCTTAAAGTCTGTAAACTCTTTTCCCCCAACGGAATTTCCAAACACATGCATTCTTTCCAGAAAACAAAGAATAGGTGCAATAAGCCAATAAGCATTTACTAAGAAAATGTGTGTAGTGACTTGATCATAAACTTTTACCAATTTCTTTTTCAATAATGGACCCAGTCATTAAATCATCTAAGCTATAACTTGTTAATTAATTGGATGGGGAAAGTTGAAAAGTGATTATTTAATTTGCTAAGTCACGGTGGGACCAACAAGCCAATTATATGGATTTATCTATATATATGTATATATGGAATTTTTTGAGAATAATATATACTTACTATTTAAGAATAATTTAAAGTTTCATATTTGACTGAATGATTACGAGGAAGGTGAGTGGAAGAAGATAGCACCCAAAACAGTGTCTTCAAAATCATCAATATTTGTCATTTAGTAGAAACATTAATTATAGATTATCTCTTAATTAATTAGTCACTTTCACGAAGCAAAGAAGCATAATTCATAACCACACATGACACACCTATTCATATATTCTATTGGCTCATACGTGTTAGTTTTTGCTTGGAAAAGGAAATTAAACCTAATCATTCCTAACCCTAAAAGAAAAGTTAAGTTGGGTTTTAAAGTGGTGTGAAACGAAGGAAAAAAATTATTGAACCTTATCATTTATTTCGTTTCTTGCATGCTTTTATTAATTTAGGGTTAGGGTTTACGTGCATGGAAGTGGGACCTTTTTGCCTTTTGATATTTTTATTTGATTATATAAGGTCAAGGACGGAGCCATCAATGAAGTTCTTGGGGGCCAAAGAATTTTTTTTTTAAAAAAAAATTAAATGTTTGATATTATTTATAACTTTATGTAAATATTCTTCTATAGTTTAAAAATAGAATAACTATCACCCTTTTTTAAATTAATCAATAAATAATATAAATAAATATAAGATATTGTGTATATCTTTTTATAAGAGGATCAAATATAATCACAAATGAATTATATAAGCCACCGCGTTATAAGAATATAATGTAATAATCACAGCATACCTATGCCTCTCATTCTAATTATAAAGCACTTTTAAAGTTTTAAGTACATAGAGAATTTGGAATAGATCCCCCATTGAGAAATTAATTAGAGAATGAAGCCTATTATTGTTCCTCTACGAATGCTCAGTTGCATAATATGAGAGCTTAGTTGCATAATGTTGAATGTCAGCTGCACAATTTAAATGGTTATATTCTGCAATTAATTTCTCAATGGGGGGGCTTATCCCCAACTCTCCCAAAGATATATCACTAAAATAAATAGAATAATCTTAAACCTTATCAATTTAGGTTTAATACAATCTTATTTATCAAATTTACTTTAATTTTGATTTTGGTCCCTGGAATTTCTAACCATGGGTTTTGATCCCTGAAGAGGTAGATAATCCAAAATCTTATTAAATTGCGGTGATCAATATTTTAAACGGAATGTAATTTAGAAACCAAAAGCTATGTTAAATACCAAAACCAAAATAAAGATAAAGTTAAATATCAAAGGTTGTATTAATCCTTAGTTTTATCTTAAAACTTTATAATTCCTCATTAAAAAGGTTATATTTAATATAAAAGAACGAACGAGAATGGAGAAATCTAATAACAATAAAATAAAAGTAAAATTGTACTATTTGTACTTACATTAAAAACAAATAGAAATATTATATATGTTTATAAACTGGACAAGATGAAATTTGTGTATTTTAGGGATGGGAATGGAATGAATGGATGTGATTGTGTCATAATGTTACCGACATCAAACAAGTCTACGTGGATGATGATTAGGGTTCCAAAACTTGCCCTAGAATTATAGCAATGGAATTTTATTTTTTCTTTGGTTACAAAGCATGATATGTACCAACGTTAATCACTCTAATTTGCAATCAGTTAATTTCAAAGAGAATGTCACATCTCTTAATTACATATATCTGTATTTGCCTAATCCATTACATCATTTATATATGGTTTATCATCATCAACCCTTTGATGTTGATGTATATCATCATGAGGAAAAGTTGACTAATTGAAAGAGTGGAAAGGAGAGTTATAATAATATTGAATACGATTGGGAAGAGGAGGAGGAGGTCCTAATTAATCAATTAATAAATTATAGCATAATCCACATGGGTAAATCTATATAAAGATTATATTTTCACCACTTGATTATGCCATTGGGATAACGCACATGTTCAGTGAATTTAAATGTTGGAACTTAGATGTTTCTTTTTTATTGTTTTTAAATGTTGTTGAAGATTGTCATGCATCTATAATTAAGTTTTAATATTTTAGAGCGAGTACTTTTATATGATCATAGGTATTTTTATTGTTTTAATTGTGTTTATCATGCTAATTAAATAAGTCTTGCCTTCCACAAAGGAAGAAGAAACAAATTAAGGTCCCAGACTATTTAGACCAATCTAAACTCTAACTAGGCACTCAAGTGAACCAAATTTAACAATTCAACCTGATCTCAAGTTGAAACTGAACTAGAATGTATCATAGGCTATCTTACTTTCTTCAACTTGAGATCTTCTCCATATCAGATCTCAGGTTAATGACTAACTCAATCTGGTACATTCCATATACTCTTAGCAAACATTCAAGCCTCTTGAGCTTTTTGTGAATTCAAGGAAAAGCGACTACATACACACATACATTTTGTATGTTGGGGAGTGGAAGAGTGGGTCCTCACTCTCCTTCTGCACATACAGAAATGAATTTCTATGTCCATATACATACACACATACTTTTTGTATGTTATATTATTGTATTTACAATATTCATTTCTATGTCCATATAGTGCATATTGATTAGAGGAGAACACTTGAGTCTGTAATAATTATAGTTGAAAAATGTTGTGGAAGGTAGGGTTATGTGTTGATTATTGAATCAGTCCAGAGAAATTTAAACTTGTAGAAGAGGATTTCTATCAGGAAGTAAGCCAGTCATGTAGTCAACAATGTCTCAATGCCCATTAATGTCTGATGCTGTTTTCTTGCCCTTATCTCATGAATTATATGCCTGCTATCTTGTCAAAATCAACTAATATAATATCTTAAGATTGTATTCTGTTTGTATGTTTGCCATTAATTTGATTTAGTTTGTACTGATCTTTCCCGTCCTTTGCAGAAGCCCATTGGAATCATTGCACTTTTGGATGAAGGTTGGTACATTTCAAGTTGTTTAATATGAAATTATGAATATGACTTCTTTTGCTCTTCATTCATGTATCTAACGCTGTCCAGAAAATTAACAATAAGGTTGAATGGCCTATTTTTGCAGCATGTTTCCAAAATCTACTCATCAAACATTCTCAACCAAGTTGTTTAACCATTTCTGGTCCCACCGAAGGTTGGCAAAAGAAAAGTTCTCATAAACTGAATTTACCATCTCCCATTATGCTGGAAAGTGAGTTCATTGCTATGAATCATCCCTTCTTCTGTTCGTTATTTGTATTTACATTTCATGCATATGGTCTAGGACACTAAACGAATTTCATTTCCCTTAGCTTACCAATTTTTCCAGCGTAAGTAACATGTGCATTTGTTATTTCAATCTATGTATGTTGAAATTAACTTAGAAAAAATACATGGGTATGCATTGATATCATATAGTTTGGGTCATGTGATAAATGGTATGAGAACATGCTTCCCGCGCATCGCGTGGGGGAGTACTGCTAGTTAGAAGAAGAAAGTGCTTAAGTGCTAAAATATAGAGATTCCTTTTTCTAAAGCTCTTGAAAATTTTGAGGGCAGAGTGTAGTAAGAGACACGGCAGCACAATTCCATACATATGGGTCCAAAAGTAGGCACCGTCTTTTATTGACACTGATCTCTCTCTCTCTCTCATCTCTGCATTCAAGAAAACCAAACATACCCAAGCCGTTTTGTTTCCTTCTATGTTATTCACAAACTTTGACTATGTTATGTTATATATACATATGAAACTTCCTTTAATTTCTAGCCCACTTTTTAGGCTAAATAGTACATGATTATTCCTAATTTTTTATATTTTCTGATATTAATCTTCTAAACATACATTTGAGACTTTACAATAAACCCGTCCATACGATTAATTTTATGCACCAGTTATTCGCAGACGACATAATTGATAGTTATGAGTTATTCTCACTAACTTAAAAGGCTTATGGAGGTTTGTTATGAAGTTTTAAAAGTTAAGGGATTAGTTTTATGTAGTTCAAGAGTTTAAGGGAATTTGTGTAATTATCCTTGTTTTATGTGTAATAATTTATAAGTAAATTATTTGTTTTGCGGCTCTTCGTTCAAAGGGTTGTGTACTACTATACAACTATTATACAAACATAAATTAAAAGCTGCGTGTGTTGAAGACAAAAAAAGAAG
The DNA here is from genome assembly GCA_025593235.1 of Vachellia pachyceras. Lineage (NCBI taxonomy): Eukaryota > Viridiplantae > Streptophyta > Magnoliopsida > Fabales > Fabaceae > Vachellia > Vachellia pachyceras. The sequence goes on from JANTPZ010084069.1 coordinate 6,262, forward strand.
AAGTTGCATGTGATGTGTCTTCAATACTTTTTTCCCACATGGGTCTCTAATTAAAACGTGTTGTATATGAATTAAAAAATATATGTTAATGGGTAATTATACAGTGTTAACGTTAATTAGCTAGACATACATATAGTACGGTTAGGTTGTTTAAATTCAATTCAACTTGAATCATTATGCTTGACCAAAAAATAGAATTTACAAGTTCAATTAATTAAACTATTATTCTTGATATATATTAGTTAATTTTTTAATTTGCCCGTACAAAGCACATCAATTATTGATGTGAAGAATCTTTCATATATTCATATTTATTGCTTTTGCCTTTTCAATTCCCTCCTTTAGTCTCGCTTTCCTTTAATTTTTATTTCATTTTCTCAGTTACTTGTGAAGTATATATATAGAACCGCAAGTCATCATTAGAATACAGGGTTAATTAAGGTCAATATACCAATATCTTATGCAGTGTATCCAATATTCTTAAGTATTTTGTGGTGTGTTGGCATCCTCAAGTATTTTTCAGATACTTTCAGCACTATAAAGTATTTTTTTGGTGCACCTTGTATCTTGAGGTATTTCTTACATGCAAATATATCTAGAATCTTAAAATATTTTTGGTGTATAATAACAACACCAAAGCATAAATAGTTTAAGATGTTGTACATAGGATGTAACGGAAAATATATTTCATAGTGCTGACTACACTTTAACCCTAGAATAAATTATATGGATCTGAAGAATAATAAATTCAAATTTCAATTAGGCAATCAACAATATGATGTTTAATTTGAATAAAATATCTACTATACTCCATCTTCCCCTTCACAATATAATTAAGTAGCTTCTAAAATATTCTTTTTCATGGTACAAATCACTTTCAGAATATATAAAGTAATATTTATTTACCAATTTTTCTGTAACTTTTTATATATTATATTCCCATCATAACTTCATTTAATATTTTAAAGTGGGATTTTTTTTTTTCAATTTAACATTGAGTTTAGTGTCATTTCTTAGTTCAGGAAAATTAATTGAATGTGAATTATAATCTATCTTCCTTCAAGGAAAAGAAGAAAAAAGGCGCTTATTCGTTGAGTGGAATATTGTGTCAGATGTTTGGATGCATTTATTTTCAAAGCAGAAATAATTATAGTGAATGATTCCTTATTATTATTATTATTATTATGGATTCTTTCCATTCATTCCCTTTGTACATATTTTTTTATTCGGAGCTACAATAATTGGAATGTTTTAAGATCACCAACCGACTAATATAAAGAAGATGAAGAAAAAGAAAAACAGTAAAGAAAGAAAGCAAGAAAAAAGACAAAGTTTTGAGAATATATGAAAAGTTTCAGTTTTAACAATCTCTCTCTCTCTCTCTCTCCCCCTCTCTCAAAATTCTCAAAAGTCTGAGCCTTAGACTTTTTGAAAACATTCTGTGGTTGCTAGTTGCTGGACAGCATTCACATTGAACCAAGAAAAAAACAGGTCTCTCTTGTTTATATATATATATATATATATATATCAATAATCTGCGTCTTTCAGAGAGTTTCTCTTAGGCTGCTGATCTTACACCAAGTGATCAAAGGCTAGCTAGCTCTGATCATGAAGCAAAATTCTCAGCAGAGAACCGGTGTCCGGCAGTACCACAAATCCGAGCTTCCCCGCCTCCGGTGGACACCGGAGCTCCACAACCACTTTGTTGAAGCCGTTGAAACTCTCGGCGGTCAAGACAGTAAGTTCACCAGATCAATTTCCCTTTATCATATCATATCATATCATATCAAAACGAGGGTTTTCAAATCTGTAACAATAACAATATATATAGTACAGTTTCCAGCCTCAAATCATGTTATAAACAAAAATAGATTAAGAACTAGGAATCTTATGATATAATTATTCTTTCAGTTCTTGGATATTCCTTAAGGGAAATGGTGATTGTTCATCTTATTAGAACTGTGTTTGTTTTTTAGATCTAATAATTAATGGTCTTTTATCATAGCATTACACAAAACTCCTCTCTGATACTATGTCCTGAGATTCTAATCAAATTTCTTCCCTTCCTCCTTCTAGCTACCTAGTTTCCCTGTCTTGGATCTTCGTCAGACCTAAGTTAAATAAATAGTTTAAAATAATTAAAACGGAATTAAGACTTAATGCCAGAGCTATCATTAGCTTGCAGATATATACTATAGCAGAATTAATACTCTTCGTTATGTATACGTGTGCTGAATGTAATTGCATAAGGCCACACAATCACTCATATATAGAAAATCCTTATATGTGGTCCTGTTTTTTAATTAAGAGGCTAGCTGAAGAAAATATTACCAACAAATTAAACATGCATTAGATAATCAGTTAATTAATTATTAATAATTCTAAAACATTTTGCTTATCAGTAATTATTAATCATAATTTTTTTTAGCAGAGGCAACACCGAAGAGAATTTTGCAGATGATGCATGTGAAAGGATTGAGGATCTCCCATGTTAAAAGCCATCTACAGGTACATAAATAATATGCATATTATGTATAATGGTTATTAATTATCAGATTCCTTTAAATTTAATTTTCTGGGTCTTTTATTGGCAAAAACAAAATTTTCTGGGTTGTTTTCTTTTAATTTCTTGAAAAAGTAAAATATTGCAGCTTGGGATTTAATTAAAGGGCAAATTAAAAAGATATGAAGATTATATTGTGTTGTCAGATGGTTTTTCCTAGTATGAGATATCATCACAAAGCACAGCATTCTAGGTATATTACAATTTTCTCCCTTTTAAGGTGGGAAAGGTCTTTTATCCTATCACATGCCCACATCCTTCAAGGCAGCATTATACCCTATGACATTCCTTGCTTATTTGGATTTTTAAATGTCGGTTGTCAGGTTAATTAGGATCAGTTAAGGAAATTAAGTTAAATCAACATTTCAACCTTTAGGTTATAATTTGTGTGGGAAAAAAAATTACGCTGAGAGGATTTTTGAAAATAAAAGACTCTTGAAAATTGAGAGTTAATCTAATGAATATCATTATTATAGCAGACACTTCTATATCTATTTTGGAGAGTCAGCACTAGGAGAGGGTTCAATTGAAGCAGTGAACTTTTTTTATCCATGTTCATTCTTGTGATATACAGTAATTATTTGATTAAATCATTATCGTTTCGCAAGTTAAATTTTTGTTGAAAGGGGAAAAAGAATTGCTTTGGAGACAACTCAACTCTAAGGGCTTGTTTGTGAGCTATTTTGAAAATAGTTTTTACAGATTATGAGGCAAAACCTAGGTTTTGAAAAGTGATTTATGTTTGAGAAGTTATTAGCTTTTATGGATTCTGAGGGAAAAAATAGGTAGAAAAGAGGAAAGAGAAAGAATGAAAAGTAGGAAAGATGAAAGAGAAGAGAGAAAAAATAGGAAAGATGAAAGAGAAAGAATGAAAAAAACATGAAAGAGGAAAAAGATAGAAGAAAAAAAGTAGGAAAAAGTACGAAAGAGAAAACCTATATTTTTCAAACCGAGTTTCTGTAATCAAAATAGCTTTTCAAAAAAATTTTTGTGCTTAGACAAAACCTAGGTTTTGAAACCAAATCTAGATTTTAGGAAAGAGGCAAACAAGCCCTAAATCATTAACTAACTACTTTAATTTCTTATATAGATTCCTTTTCTTCACATTCCTTTTAATGAAAGTTGAATCATCAAAACTCGTCTTATACATACCTTACAGCATAAAAAATCATTAGGTTGCAAACAAACAACATGTGTGTGTGTGTGTGTGTATATATAATAACTTTCTCATTCCGTATTTTTAAATAAGGGAATAATATTATACAATATGTATGGATATACATTGAACTATGACCTAGGCTGTATATATATATTATTACTTATCTCCCTCTCATGAAAAGAATCAAGGAATGATTTATTTTAATTAATATTCATTATGTAAATGTGCGTGTCGTGTGCATGCATGCGTATAAAAATAATGCCAACATGTATATAATTAATATTAATCATGCTATAATACACTTGAGTTAGGTATACTCGCTTTATATATGAAAAAGGGAAAAGCTTCAAGGATAAGAACTTGTTTCCCTTTTTTCTTTTTCTACTTAATCTTTTTGCAAGAGTACGTGATCATTCTTCCCACTACTACTACGATATATATTATCATCTAAAACAAGTACTACCGACGAATGTATATATTTAAGTTTTATATATACAAGTGTATATAATAATGTATGTACAGAATGGTTGTTCAACAAGAAAAGAATATTTGATACGATTGTTTACATGTATGTGTATGCACACATAATCAAATTATACCTTTTCCACTTCATATTTTAAGAAAGCTGTCATGACAGTTTATATATATATAGGGTCTATCCAGACTCCTATATGTCTCTATATCATATCAGATGTTTACTAAGTCATGCTACTCACAAGTGATGAATACGAATAGTGAAACTAATTTTTCTTATTATTAGATTCCATGAGATACATAGATTTACCTTATAATTATTCTTTTATTTCTCAACCAGCAACCGGCAACTACTAGCAACGGGCTAGTCTAGCTAGTTTGAGGCAGTGGCAGAGTTGACCTTGAAGCAGTGGGGGCAAATTTTTTATTTTTAAGCAAACGATAACAGACTTACTAGTATAAATTATTTGAGAGTGTTCAAATATTAAAACTCAGTGGGTGCATAATAAAAATCTAATAGCTATTTACATGTATATAAAAAAATTGAGTGGGTGTATTTTCCCATACTCAAACATGAGTGGCTCCGCCACTGGTTCGAGGGAATGTAGGCCTACAATGAGGGCACCTAGCTACTTCCGAATTGTTATTGTGACTACATGTTTAGGGTTTAATTATAAGACAACTGATTAGCTTCAAATATCTTTTTTATTGGTTGGTTCAAGCACTCGTGTTGCTACATACCTTATTTATTTTTGCTTGCTAACACAACTAAAGTTTTTTTCCCTCTTGTGAAAACTAAAGTTTAGATGAGACTTAATGGTAGATTCACTACATTAAGTTTTTTTTGAATTATATAAAGGCAAGCTAGCAGTAGTGATATTGAACCACTTGCAACCTAGTTAATTATAAAAGAAGTTTCATGGCGCTATATCATAAGGCATTGGCAATATTAAATTTTTTGATCATGGTGCGATATTAAAACTATTAGTACATTTATCTGCTCCTATTTATAAAACAAAGATAAATAATAATAAATAGGATAAGAGGATTACGTATTCCTAAATCATTAGTTTCCCTAGATTTGCCCAAATACCAATACTTATACACAAACTTCAATTGAATCTTGAGGCATTATTATACATCATTTACATGCATGCTACTATTATAATCTTTCCCTTTTAACTCATCTTTTTCATTGGACGATATTAAAGTGATCTGATTTGAACTATCATAAGCATGACTATAAAATATAGTATTAAGTAGCTAGCAAGATCTTGAGCTGATTATGTAGAGATTGATGATTAGATGTACAGAAATATGAAGGGGCATTCCTTTATGTTACGTAAAGGAAAAGCTCAGGCTCGACCCAGCGATCTCCAAATCTGCTCCATTTTCTTACCCCAAAGGTATAATCATTCTTTGAACTATTTATTAACATCATCATTCTAAATCAGCTTCAAAGATCGCATCTGCACTAATGATATACAACTGCATATACATACCTGTGTGTGTGTGTGTGTGTTTGTGTGTGTGTGTGTGTGTATTCTTCATTTACTTATTGAGAGAATTTACTCTTAGTTTACTGAAGATACATGACATGATGATGACATGCACATATATAAAGGCACATCGAATGTATGCGCACAAGTTTCAAGCATTCAAGATTTCTCGTTTCTTGAATAATTTTTGTCTGTTTCATCAAATTATATTTATATGTGCATGTTCATGTATACCTATATATATATATATATATCACAGAGTCATGAATAGTGGGGCTTTCAAACTTCATAAAACAGTTACAAAAACTATTAAAAAGCTGCATTTAAAGTCATACTAATCACTGAGTCATGAACACTTGTATTTATTCTTCATGCCCATATATATATATATATATATACACATGTGTGTGTTCAGATCGCCGGAAGCAAAAAATTTAACGTCAAAGTATAGCAATAATGTGATGGAAGAATTGCATCTGCTAGATATCAAAGGGCTTTCACAAAGCAGTGAAGAAATTTATTATGACCTTAATCAGGTATTACTCTCTCTCTCTCTCTATATATATAGTGCATATGCATATGCGTGGAATCGAGTGTAGATATTACACTTTTTCGTTCAAAAAGATTCTATGAGCTAGTCGATTCCCAAAAAAAAACTCAGTAATGTCATGACATGGTGTTCTAGCCGTATATGAAAGTTTTCCTCCATATAGGAGGTCCTGGGTGTGATTCTGGTGATAACCTCGTGCATTAGCGTTTGTCCCTCTCTAAAAAAAACTTAATAGTGATCATTAAGTGGATTGAGTTTGAGTCCTACGCTTTGTAAAGCAAAACCGTTTGGGAGAGGCATCCTGTTCGTACAACTTCTATCCAGATTAATCGATTTTCCTTGGATATATGGCTAGTAATGGAATTCGGAAAAAGGGTCGGACCAAGGGCGGACTTACTCATATTTCAGCAGGTTCAGCCGCACCCCATAACTTCTAGAAAATTAAGTATATATTAGTGCTATGTGATTTATTTTGCATATACTCGTTTGTTAATTTTGAACCCATTAAATTTTTGCCCAAATTCTTCTCAAAAGATATTAAGAATAAATCCCATTTATCTTTTCAAAAAATAGTTTACACCCTCTAAACTAAGGTCCTGGATCCGCCGCTTGGTTGGACACATTGTGGTGCAAAGGGTTATTAAAAGAAAAACTCATAATGATGATCCTTATAACTTTTCAACATGTTGATTGGTAGCAAGATTTGAATCCATATACTTTCTTATCAGCAGAATCAAATTTGTTCTTTTATATATATGTATTCTTTTTTATTTACAGGAGCCTTATGGATCTACAAGTACAGAAAATAGTGGGACAGCTCCATTCAATGACCACTCACTCTATTTTCCAGTAAATATATTGCAAAGTGAGCAACAAGAAGAGGAAGAGGAAGAGGAAGACTATCAAGTGGTTCATGACTCTACTACTAGTTCAACACAGACTCTTGGAGGGAATTACATAAACTTAGACCTATCTATCTAAAAATCTCTATACTTAATAATGTCTTACATATATTAGCTTAATTACCCTCAAGTTACACATTATTCGTTAGTTAGTTACCCAATATCTTCTGTTTGCATTTAATTTAATTCAATCATAATACAAGCATATCTGAAATTAATAAATTAATTAGCCACTTTATTAGTATTCTAAATTACCGTTATATTCAATTTTGTTAGTTATTTGTTTTGCATGGTTTTAATTTCATCTACCTTGATTAAGGCCGTCTTCATTGAATACTTTTGATTGTAAGAAACATTGGTAAACATGTTAAGTAACTGGATTCATTATTATTATTTTTTTGCCTGACATGATTTATTACAGCAGGCTAACTTTCACACAAGCAGAGAGATCAGCATTTATTATTCCCGGAAAGAAAAAAAAATTAACAATTGATTATAGGAAAATTTAAAAAGGTAAGACAAAAAAAAGGTTCTCGAGATTTACAAATAGTCCTGTATGAAACTTCTAAAAGCCAAACACTTCATCCCAAACTTTCAAATGATCAAATCTCAGTGAATCAGCTGCGATTTTTTTTCCCCATTTTAATTAGTTGTAACATAAAAATTTGAGGATTGAGATATTAGTTTCGTAAGTTATGAGATTTTTATTACTGGAAATTCAACAACAACAACAACAATATAGAACCTTGTGTATTTCTCATGTATTTGTGTTATTTGTACCTAATCATCCTATCTCGTTCGAATCAGGGTAAGTCAATGTTTGATTGGAGTTTGGAATAGGTTCGAAGAATTCAAGTTTAAGATAGATAATTTCAAGGTGGAGTGATTCTAATTTATATTTTATCCCCAAGAGGTAGTTGAACGAAGAAGTCCAAGCTCAGAAAAGAAAGCATAAACAGACGTTTGTCAGAAATCTTAAAAAATTATAGTCAATTCAGCATTAATATATAGAACCGCAGAGGAGTACTCAAAGTAATCCTTGACTAAATCATAACTAATAATGACATCATGCACCCACCTTTCCTGGAACCAAATTGATCACAAATAACAACAAAACCTTATCATACTAAGCAAGGTAGGTTGCATAAATCACATAATGCCAATGTACTTCATTGTAGACCAAATCTTATGATAGATTATTAACCAAAAGATAAATTGATCGCAAACAATTGAAGATGAATTTCCTTACAAGATTCAATCCCTACCATTCAGTGAAGCAATGAGACCCATTTCCACCACCAGTTGCAGCCTTTGGTTCCAAGCTGGATTCCTCCATGACATATCTCATGCTGCCCACCAGAATTAGCAGAGGGGAATGATGCAGTGATTGCCCCATTGACATTCTTCAATGTTATTTTCCTTGAGAAGATAGAATAACCAATTTGGGTTTTCTTTATCAATTCCCAATTTCTGATCCCCTCCTTCACTAGATGCCCTTTCTAATTATGCTCGCCTGCACAAATCAAATGATAGTGCATAGTGGAGAGGACTAGGGCATCATGAGGATCGATTAGGCACTGTTCCTTTACCTTGGAGAAGTATCTCAGTTGGGAGAGATACCTTCAAACTAAGAATTAGTAAAAGGAATACAAGAATCAACATTGAGGGTTCACTCTTCTCTATTATTCTTGGGCTTCAAATTTGATTTGACTACATTTCACTGACCGGAAGTTCTTTTGGATGGCAGATTACATATGATTTTTTTTTTTGCCAATAGATTACATATGATTTACATAACTGTTGATTGCCAACTATGGTTTAAGGACCCTCCTGTGCAGTTGAATCATGTGTTCAACACTCCAAATTGAAGAGTTTTATCAGATAAAGTTCCTCTTTTCATCAACAAAAGCAATAAAACTCCAGTTTATGATCTATTCGGATATTTTCATAGAATTATATCTTTTAAAGTGGTTTGAAACATGTATGATAGAACATTCTTCAACAACCACAAAGCCAGATAAACAATGCAATCCGAGAATTTCGGTATAAATTTGGATGGACACCACAAACCAAAAAATAGCATTTTATAGCATGTCCATAGATGATATGACCATAAAACATATCTCACTAGAAGACAGTTTCAAACAAAAATTATTGGCAATTTTAAGATGATTTACCAAATAGAAAGCCATATTCTGCAAATTCAGAGTTCAAATAGGGTTTCCAAAACATAGGCATCAATTAGAGAAAGACGGTCAAAAATTGAGTACAAAAGTTGAATAATTAAAAAAAAACCAAGTTACGTAGGACTGACTTCGGGTAAAGCTCATAACTGACCTTTTATAGATGCTCAATATCTGAGCAACACTTTCCTCAAAACTAAACACAAATTTCTCGAGAAACTTCTTCTCACTTAATGAAACAATGGCACTGAAGGACATATCTCTCTTTATCAAACCCTTTGTTCTCAAAAGTCTAAGTACTGACCATCTAGGAATCATCCTCGTCTCCAAGCTATATCCAAGAAGAGCAGCGGATCTAGCCATATCTTACAATGACATGCATATTTCATTCAGTAAAAACTTCATTGAGTTCATGATTTGCCTCTCCGACTTAAGCATGCAAATTGGATAATTACTGAATGCTATAAGAGTGATATCTATGGGCATTCCACACGTCTAAAAAAATGTCCAACTTCAACTCCCACGTTGATTTTTCGTGCTTGGCATGACAAAAATTTCCATAATAAATGTGGCCTTCCTGGTTTCAATTCCTATTTCCTTAGCATACTCGACACACTTAACAAACTTGGTATGCTTTGTAAGTGCTGCAAGGGTAAAGTGAGCTAGCATCATTGCAACAGAAGATTGAGGCACTCCATGTTCTCTTAAAACCTCTAGGTCTGAGACAAAATCATGTATACCAAAGCAGTGAATTCTCGACTTATTTCATGGCTGTAAGTTCGGTCTCATCATTAGTTACACTATTAAGGGTCTCATAAAAGGGAATTAAAAAATTCTCTAGACTCCAGGATAGGAGTTCAGGTTTAGTAAAGATGAGTTCTGGGAGCTCAGAACTAGAAAAACCAATAGATTGGAAAAACCTAAAGTTGGGCAGAATGATCGTCCCAGGTTTGAGAAAAGCAAACGTGGCCGCATTTCCACTACTTTAGATGGCTGTGTTTGGGGAAGCGTGGGGATTCCTCAAACGCACGTTCAACAGTGTTTTTCCGTAATACGAGATAATCTCCTTCACATATTTACCTCGGCTTGCGTAAAAGTACTTTTCTACCGCGTTCCCAAACGAGCCCGATATCTGCGTAAAAGTACTTTATCTGGGTCCTGAAGAGATCAAGTACAGGTTGGGTTTGACAGGGTCTTTCAATGTATCCTCTTGGATGCTTGAGTTAATAAGAAACTATAAAAGATTCATTTCCTTCTTGCTTTAGTTTTGGATGAGCAAATTCAGATGATTTCACAGCGGAAGAAAACGAATTGAAAATGCGGCAAGCATTGCAATACAAAAAACCCACACGGTTCCTCCTAATGCATGTTGGTGACAAAGATAGTCTTAGAATTAGGAAATTAAACGTGAATCTTGACGAGAAACTCACCCAGATTGAGTCCTCAGGCGCAGGTGGCAGCAGAGTCACCAAAGGTCCTTTTCGGGTTCGAGGTACTTGACTTTCTTTGATTATGGTTCATCTGGTACGCTGGAATTGATTTTGGTGGAAATGGAGATGAAAATGGAGATGAGGATAGAAATGGAGATGGAAATGGATATAAATATAGAAAAAAATAAGGGGCCAAAAAAATCAATTCCATGGTTAACATCATGGAAATCATTTCTACCCATTTTTCCATTTCCATTCCCAATTCCATCTCCCAATTCCATTATACTGGAAATGAATTCCATTTCCAATTCCACCTCCCAATTCCACCATACCAAACATGCCATTAGACAAATGCGAGAGGGAAGAGCCGGAAGCCCGGAACCAGATACTACAACGCGGTTTAAATCTAATAATCATAGTGTACCCTGTTGTTAAAAAAAGGAAAAGATATTATGCACTCAATGTTTAATATTTTTAATTTCATTTATTATTTGGTTTAATATTTTTAAAAGAAGAGTAGGCAATGACAGCATTAAATTACAAATAAAATTGGACTCTATTTTAGTTAGTGTCAATCAAGTTCCCAAGATTTCACAGTGAATAATAAATGGTACTCATACTTTCAAAACTTTTGAATAAATTCTAATAAATTATTTCAAATTATCAAATAAATTGCATTTTATTGTTATTAGTAATTTGAAAAGTACTAGTAAATAAAGAGTCAATGCATTTTCAATGAAATTTTATTTGGCATCAATATAATATTTAAAATACACGAATCATTTATTTGATGTTTTGAAATTGTAGGGACCAAATCAGTATTAGTTAAAAACTGTAGAAACAGAAATCTCCAAGATTCACCAATACGTCTCCAAGTGTAATTTTTAAATGCCACATAGTAGGGAAATGAGCTATGGAAAATGGAAGAAAATCATTTCCAGGGCACGTCAATGCTTTGCACATGCGCACACAAGTTTGTTCACATGTTTCAGCTGAATTCTAGGGATAAAATATAAAGTGTGAAGTGTTGTCCTTTGAAGATGTGTGCTAAAGCAGTAGGCAAGACGATTCAAATACTTCGGGTTACTAAGCTAATTAATGAGCACGTTCATTCTGCCTAAGACAATTTGGAGGTTAATCATGGTGTGAGATCCGGTTTAATAACATCAATAGTAATTGATGAGGTATGAACCCATGTGGACAAATCTCCAACTGAGATCAGAAAGACGCTACAAAGGGAGTATAATGTAAATTTGACATACAAATAGGCATATAAAGCAAAGGAGAAGGCAATAGAAGACATTTGTGGTAGACCTAAACAATCATACATGCTGATACCATGGATATGCGAAAGGCTGAATGAAACATATGATAAAACAGTAACTGAATGGGTAGCCTACGGGGGTAAGTTTGTATTTTCATTGCACATGGTTCTTGTGTGAAGGGTTTATTAGAAGCGCTTAGACCTGTACTATATGTTGGTGGAACTCATTTAGACGGATCATATAAGGGGAAACTACTTGCAGCTTCGGCCTATATTGTAGATAATGAGATATTGTTGTTTGCAATAGCAAATGTGAAGGGAGAGATGTTAAATAATTGGACTTGGTTTATGAATATGATTAATTAGATGGCTGGCTCTGTAGAATTGACTATAGTGTCTGATCGGCATATTTCAATCATAGTGGTGTGACCGCAATTTTTGGGGGTATAAGCACACGTATTGTTTTAGACATATGAAAGAGAAGTTCGGTGCAGAGGTGGGTAAAGTGAAAAAGGGAAAGAGAAGAACAAGTGATCAATGCAGAGAAGATGAACTGATGTTGCTTAACAAAGTTGCCTAGGCTAGGCTGCCGGATGAGTTTAAGAAGGTAATGCATCAAATGCGCCAGTTCTCTTCAAAATTATATGATTGGATAATAATCAAGGAGATGTAAATAAATGGCCTACAAACAAGTTTCCATACAAACGATGGGACAATATCACAACAAATATTGCTGAGTAATTCAATGCTTGGATGTTGAAGGAGAGGAGGCACAGCACAGCATAACTAATTCATAAGCATCATGAGAAAGTAGTGAAAATGCACGCATCATATGTGTCAATGACAAAATGGAAGAATTGTGTAGGGCCAAATACAAAAGTGAAGGTATAGGTATATATTTGGCCAAATACAAAGTGGAAGAATTGTATTTGACCCTATACAATTCTTCCACTTTATCATTGGCACATACAATGCATACATCTTCGCTACTCTTTCATGATGCTCATCAATTAGTTGTGTTATATTGTGCTTCCTCTCTTTCACCATCCAACCATTGAATGACTCGACAATATTTATAGTAATATTGTCCCATCTTTTGTATGAAAACTTACTCGTAGCCCACTTATTTACATCTCCTTGATTGTTGATCCAATCATATAACTTTGGGGAGAACTAGCACATGTGGCGCATCGCTTCCTCGAACTCATCCGACAGCCTAGCATATACACCTTTGTCAATCAACATCAGTACATCTTCTCTGCATTGACCACTTGTCCTCCTCTTTCCCTTTTTTACTTTACCCACTTCTACACTGAGTTCTCTTTCACGTCTCCAACAATAAGCGTGCCTATGCTCCCAAAATAGTGGTCACACTGCCCATGATTGAATTGTACCCGTCAGACGCTATAGTTAATTCCATGGAGCCGATAATTTGCTTAATCATATACATAAATCAAGTCCAATCATCTAATGTCTCTCCCTTCATGATTGCTGTTACAAACGGCAACATCTCATTATCTGCATCATAGGCCGAAGCTGCAAGTAGTGTCCCCTTATATGGGCCACCTAAATGAATTCCATCAACATATAGTACGGGTCTAACCCTTCCCAATAAACCCTCTACACAAAAACCACACGCAATGAAATCAAGCTCACACTTACCCCCATAGCGTGGCCATTCAGCTACTGTTTTATCATCTATTTCCTTCAACTTTTCACATATCCATAGTATCAATATGTATAATTGTTCAGGCTTGCCACATATGTCTTCTATTGCCTTCTCCTTTGCAGTGTCCTCCTAATCTCAGTCGGGGACTTGTCTATATGGTTCCTTACCTCCTCAATTACCATTGATGCTATTAAATTGGATCTCACACCATGTTTAACGTCCAAATTGTCTTGGATAAAATGAACATGCTCATTAATCATATTATTATCCCGAAGCATTGGAGTCATCTTGTCTACTGCATTAGCACAAATCTTCCAAAGGTAACCTTGTACTTTACACTTTACATAGATTTTATCTAGAATTCCGTTGATACTTGTGAACAAACTTGTTTGTCATGTTATGCTTGAACAAAGCTGTCATAAATGCATTCGCATGTGCAAAGCACTGACCTACCCCAGAAATGATTTCCCTTAATTTTCCATAACTCATCTCTCTACTATGTGCCATTTCACTCTCCACAACCACACTTTGACTTGGACGACCTCCATCAATAGCCTCGTAAGCTAGGCCTTCACAATCGTTAACATTTCACATAAACTCCATATCAATGCTTGAACTCAACAGAGGTCCAAAAATTTCTCATGACAAAGTCAAAAATCTATCATTCCTACATCAAGTTTCATAATAACCTATTAGTGTTTGCTAATTTCACAATGGCAAATGCAAACTTCAAACATTCATATTTACACACATATCTTAATCATACATTGGCATTTCTTCATTCCCATTTTCTTCACACGATGCATATACATGTGCACCACTATCATCATACAAAAATAAAGTTTTAATTTTAGCATCACCATCAAGATCAATTAATGTCCTCTCATCATACCTTAAATTATATCTAATGTTACACCGACTTCTATCATCACCCGTCAATCTTCCTATGATTACCTTCAAATTATCAAGTGTGATCCCATATTTGATCACTTTAAGTTTCGTACTACCTTCATTGTATTTACTTTCACCTTTATCGTTACAAATGAATTTCCTCCTATGTGAAAATAACAAAACAACTCCTTTAGACAGTAATTAGAGTGAATATTCTCATCCATCTACCTTGGTCAACTGTAATAAAAAATCAAAACTTTCACACTAAGAAAGTATTTTTCCAACATTTTGCCAATGAATAATTTTTTCGACCTACTTTAGTGATTTTCAATAAATAAATAAAAATAAATCAACCTACTACTCCTCAACACCAAAAAATCATTTTTCCCAACCCGTTTCAAAACAATCACAATACTATCATCACGCCATTTTTAAAAAATATACCCCAACTTTAGCATGTCAATATTACAGTTTAGGGTTTCCTGTTTCTGTTTGGCTTTTACCTACAAACTCTCAACTCTTTCCCTGTTCCGATTATATTGCATCTAAGCGTCTTCACTTCACTCAACCTTCCACTTCGATTAATCTCAACATTCAACTCCTCAGTGAATAAACCAGCTACCCACAACCAATACCCGTTAATTTCAACAATAAAATACCATGCATTGGATGGTTTCAAGAGGAGAGGAGAAGAACGTTGACGACACAAATTGCATACCTCAGTTTCCTCCCATGCATGCACGCTACTTCTTCCTCATGTTTTCCTCGACCCTTCCCGCCAAAGCAAGCATCGTCAACTTTCGCCTTTAAACATGCATGCACGTGTCAATAAAAGTGTACTTATATAAATTGCACGTGTGAATAAAAATAGAGCCTCCGTCATTTAAAACGTTCACAGACATCGTCAACTCCTTATGTACCGTTTAGAACATTTACTATCCTCTTAAATATACAAATTTGAACTTTCTTATTCAAATGAGGCATCTGTCATTCGAATGAGTGTCTCATTTTGTTCAAGGCACAAATTTGGACTTCTTCATTTGAATGAGTCATATGTCATTCAAATGAGTGCATCATTTAGGGCTCGAAAGTACATGTTTGCCCTTGCCATTCGAATGAGGTCTATTTCTCATTCGAATGCAAATGCATGCCTAAGATGAACTTTCTATTGCACATGTGAATAAAAATAGAGGTTGAGCAAAACAAATATTTTTGTTTTTCAAACAAGCTTTCTAAACCGCAAGTGATAAAAATGGTTTAGAAAGTCAGCTTACTAAACCGCATGTTATAAGAACGGTTTAGAAAGTTAACTTTTTAAACCACATAACATAGGTACGGTTTATAAAGTTAACTTTCTAAAATGTACTTCTTATGTATGGTTTAGAAAGTTCACTATCTTCCTTCTTAAAGATACAAATGTGCACTTCCCAATTCAAATGAGTGGCTCAGCTTCTGTATAGTATAAATTTCCAATTCTTCATTCGAATGATCTTTATGTCACTCGAATGAACATGCCTCAAATGAACTTTCTAAACTGTACCTGTGGTATACGGTTTAGAAAGTTAACTTTCTAAACTGTATATATTATGAGCGGTTTAGAAAGGCCTCATCTCCAATTCAAATCTTCATTTTCTCAGGGCTCATGTTTTCCTCTGCTTTTCCCACCAAAATAGACATTGTAAAGTTACAGGAGAGCTCAGGTCATTTCCTCTAAACTTGGCTAAAGATGCGTGAGGAACTATTAGTACTCTGGGCTTTTTGAAATTCAAATCACCATTATGAGATACATAATTTTCCAGGTATTTTATTCGTCATTTTCCCCACCGTTTATCCAACCAAAAGAAAAATGAGTTTAGAGATTGGATCACATGAAAATATTAATTCCAACTTAATTTATCTCTAACTTAACTATTGGTATAACTATAAACTACAAATGTCCAAAGCAAACTAAAACATCATTATACAATCTGAAGTGCAAAATCCAATTCGTTTTTGCATTTGCAGATGAAATTAACGATCATAATGATGCAATCAGTGAATACTGAATACTCATTGTTATAATAACAAATTCACAATACCATAAAGGATCCATAATGTCTAAATCAGGACTACTGAAATATAAATCCAATAATCAGGACTGTCAGACGTTAGTAAAATCAATCTAAGTATATATTGGATGAAAACTTATTAGCATCTTCATAACTACAATGGTCCTTAGGGGAAAAAAGAAGCTAATACATGAAAAGTCAATATAAGTACATTTGTGGTATAATACCCAGACACGTCAGACATGGGTAAAATCAATATAAGAATACATGGACTGCGTAGTAATCTTCAATAATCTAATGTGGAATCAAAGTGAATCTAATTTGAACAATAGCGAGGCTCAGACATTACTATAGTCTAATTTAGGACAAAATCAAAATTTTAAACCAAATCAGAAAAGCGAAAAATAACCAAAATAGAAATTCAAATCCCATATCAATTAGAAGAAAGAAAGCTTAATGGTTAACTAAAAAAACAAAAAAAGCTTAATGGTTGGTTTAACAGGATCCGAAATGAAACACCACCTAAAATGCGAAAGAAAAAGAAGAGGAGACAGAAGGGTGGTGCACTTACTGGTTCAAAAAGTGGAGGAAGAAACTGAAGGTGGCGCTGGTGGAGAGATACACGAGAGGCTGACACGATTAGCTTAAAGGCTGCGGTGAGACGCTGGGAGGCTGAGAACAGCACTGACAGAGACAGGTCGGGTTGGAGCCGTCAAGACGTATGAGTGAAGCGTAGAGTGAATCGGGCCGCCAGAGGAAGGAAGGGTAAATGAGGGGCATCAAAGTAAATTTATAATTTCAATTAAAATATAATCTAAATTTAATTATACTGTATCACCTCCTATACTATTATTTATTTTTGCCCAGATCACCTCCTATAATTTTAATACAATATGTAGTTGATTTTCATGGGGAAGATTAAGAAAGCAACAACTAAAAGTATTTATTTATTTGTCTATATAATTATATTAAATTAATTTAAAGAAAATGTAAAGTATTTACCATCTAGTTTCACATCCCTATGCATGATTATGTGCATATTACTACTATTTATTTATTTTTTCAGTAAGCTCAGGGTATCTATAGTGTTAGTCATGGAATCCTCTCCATACACAATGCCAAGGATTGAAACCCTTACTAGATGGTTTATATTATTTATTTTTAAATTTTCTATAAGGTTAATACAATTTTTTTATTCCTCAAATTTTCTCTTATAACGGTCTATATTTTTATTCGATTATAGGTATCAATGATTTAAATAAAATGAAAGTTGAGGGATTAAAACAACTGAATTTGATAGACCAAAATTAAAATAAGAGTAAACTTGAATGACTAAATATTATATTAACCAGTCTCCAAACTAAAAGATGCAAAGTGATTGCCCCCCATTGGCTGATGTAATTCCTTATAGTATATATATTATATCTTTATCATGTATTTAATAAATTTGCATCCATTCATTTTCAGTTATTTTTAACATTCAAAATTAACCCAAAAAAAAAAAGTTTCAACAACCGTAACAGCCCTTGAAAGGATTAAACCCAAATACTCAATCCAGCAGGAAGATAGTGGTGCAAATTTGCTGTGTATGCATCCTATTCCCCTGAAACAAAATTCAGCAGCAGCCATCTTCTGCTTCAATTTCTATGCGTGTACAACTATTCTATGGAAGACATTAGAATAGAACCTCTAATAACAAACTAGAAAAGACATATTAGTCAAATTTATTAACATTTGAAGCATCTGACTAGAAGACTTCTGGAATTATGGTAGGAAGGTGATCTTTAATTGTTTAAAGATTAAATTTACTACTCGAATTATGCAAGTAGTGGGACAATCTCGAGGTTGATCTTTAGCTTTAAGTGTCTCTAATTGATTAAGTGATTAGTTAACAAATTACTTCAATAAGTTCAGAAAAAAATGGTTCAGTCACCATAATATGTATCAACTTCGCTATCTAAGCTATTGTTTCTTTTAATTTCCTTATCTTCTTGAGTTGAAATACAGTAAACTGAAATATGCAAGTAAATTTGTATCTACGTTTCCTCCCAAGAGTTATGAATCTGCCCTCATTGCCTCGTATTAATGTACGTTCATCCTAAACACTTCATTGTAACATTTAGACCCAATATGAATGAATTCAATCGAGATAATAACCGCCACTTCCAAAAGTAATATTAATCAATACTACTCAAAGCTTTTCACAACAATCAGCCTCTAACAGTCAATCAACCACAGATACTGAATGTAGCTAATCTTAATCAAGAACATCATCTCTGAAAATTATATTAGCAAGTCCACTGATAATGTTTTAGCAATTACTGACAGTTATTGAAGTCTAGCGCCATAA
This sequence comes from Vachellia pachyceras, assembly GCA_025593235.1. Classification (NCBI taxonomy): domain Eukaryota; kingdom Viridiplantae; phylum Streptophyta; class Magnoliopsida; order Fabales; family Fabaceae; genus Vachellia; species Vachellia pachyceras. The sequence goes on from JANTPZ010084069.1 coordinate 25,244, forward strand.
TCACAAGCATTTCAACATTCATTACAGAGTAACATAGGATCAATGAGGATAAAAGAATGCTTGTTAAACTTCCTGTGAAACGTGGCTCAGGCTCGGTCATAGCTCTTGGGAAGGTGGAAGGCTCAGCTGGACATGGACGCTTCCACAGCAACAGCAGCGATCAATTGGTATCCAAGTGTTGCCATGGCCAACTCTGACAGCAGCAATGCGTCCGAGGTTGAGAAGTTGGACTGCAGTAAAAACAGAAGTTGGAAACTGCTAGTGGCGGAAAGGTGAGGTAAAATCTGGAAATAGCTACGGCGAACGATTGAAGGAGATAGTGATGAGGGGGAGATGGAAATCTGGAGAGTGGAAAAGAATGGAGAGTTGGACGAGAGCTCAAGTTCGGGGCTGAAGTGTGTCAAGAAGATGGATGGGAGAGAAGTCACGGGATCTGGGAAAAATGGAGAGTAGTTGACTTTGGTCAAAAATGAGTGCTGATGATCAGGGAAGGCGTCAGCGAAGTCGAGCTGGGTAGAAGAGGAACTTCAGATGGATGAATGGAATCAGGGGCCCTGGAAGAAGTGAACGAACTCCCCCTGATCAGAGACTAGGACGATGACTGAAGTGGAGTAATGAAAAATCTTTCATCAGAATCAGACGGTGGAGAGATCTTGATCAGTGGCTGCTGCACTGAAGCAATTGATTATCTCTCGGTCCAAAACATGATGCCTGGAAGATGAGATTAGCCCCTGGTCTGAAACTTGATACCTGCATGTGAAGTGAGAGCCTCCGTCAGTAACTGCCAGCTGTCCCCCTTGTTTGTTCTTAACTGATTCAGTTCAATTGGTTGCCTTTTCTGGTTATTTGGAGGCACTGTTCAGTTGGGCATCAGATCTCTGTTGCTTTGGTCAGCCAAAACGCAGCTTTTCCCAATGTCCTTCTTCAGTTAGTTTCTAAATGATTCTGGTAGTTTCATATTTTTTATTGTACCAGTGTCTGATTTGCTTCCTTTCTTCATCCCCTAATGTATTTTCTTTTCAGCTTTCAAGTCCATTTATCCTGTACATTAGGTAAATTTGATGTAATATCATGTAATTAAGGAAATGAACAATTAGGAGTTTTGAAGAGAAATAAAAAGATCTCAATTTATCAATTAATTCACAAAATCACTTATTGTCAAAATCAACTTCTAATTAACACTTTTAAGCTAAAAAAGGGCATCAAAGTGTTAATATTAGGTATTTTTACTTTATTCAAAACAGAGGTTTATCAGAAGTAAATGATTGATAGCCTCCACATGCATATTCTACAAAACTAAAAGTTCAAATTGAGCTACTACTCAGAAAGAAGAAAAACAAATCAACTAAAGTAGGATTTGATGTTAAATAGCTGAAAAAGTATAATTAATCTGGAGGCCTAAAATTCATATTCTTACACTTGAAGAGTCTAACTATCGCTGAACTTCAGGCACATATGCTTTGTAATCTTTATAAACGTCCAAAAGCTGAGGGACACTTTCCTGAAATCTATTCACAAATCTCTCTAGAAACTGTTCCTCACTCATTCATAAAATGGTCCTTCGTGCCACATTTTGTTTAACACAAGTCAGATTAAAAAAACCCAGTCATTCTGCAACAGCCACTCAAAACTGTGTATTAAAAGGCAAGATTATTTATAATCAACTGATGATGGCTCCAAAATTAATTACGCTTGCAGAAAGAAAAGCAGGCAACAAAATTAGGAACTTATTGAAGTCAAACAAATTCCTAGTATAGGTAATATTACTACTACAATATTATCCTCTCGACGTTCATTGCTTTCCAATATCCCTTTTTTCTTCTTCACACACACTTGTTATGAGAATGAAAAATCAATCTATATATATATATATATATATGCATGTATGTATATCAATTTTGCAGAGAGTAGCTTTATTGAACAATGTGGCTTACCTCATTATTCCCCACACTGTACTGGACTCAAATCTAGTTATCCAAAAATCATTGTAGATGTCAAATCCAACTTCAATATGTTAACTGGAAACAAAATTTGTCAGTCCTTTTACTTTCACTTAATATTGAGATAAGGCACCTTCAGCATCAACAGGTGGAGGCTCCAAAATTCATCACGTTCTTAAATGAGGAATAGCAGACAAAACAACATCACAGACATATTGAAGCCAACCAAATTCCTGGGGAACGAATAGAACTACTACAATGCTATCTTCTCAACAGTCTCTGCTTTGCTTTTGCATTTTGCTTCTTTTTCTTATTCACAATCACTTTAAGAGAATGAAAAGTTCTATAAAAAACATGAAAAATATTACATTCAACTTCAGCAGGTTAATTTGAAAGAAAATTTTCTCAGCCCATGTTTCCACTTACTAATGAGATAAGGCACCCTTAGCCTCAACTTAGAGCTCTAGAACAGAGATGGTCGCAAAAGTTCTTGCTATAACAAGAAAACTTGTCCATGATATATGATAAAAAGAATAATTCATATGTGTAACAGAACAGAAAACAATGTCTATGCATTAAAAGATCAAATTAAACTGTTGGCAAAAAAAGGATCGAATTAAACTACCATAGCATGAGAACAAAATAAATGGAGTAAGAACTAAAGCAGAAAAGTTATCATTATAGATCACAAAGTCAAACATTTACAATCTTACACTGCAAGTAACTACCTAGGATTGACATTCAGATAGAGCTCAGTTTATTTTTTGGGACCTGAGATGAAACTGAGTTCACCTTCATAGATTTTCAGTAGCTTGGGAACAATTTCTTGAAATCTGATCACGAATTTCTCCCAAAAATTCTTCTCACTTATAATGATAATGTAAGGCAAAGACCATTCATTATCTGCAGCCAAACCATTGGTTTTCAAAATTTTACCAACTGACCATCTTGGAATAATCCGCTTCAAGCTATAGCTAAGAATTGTTGAGCATCCAGCTGTATCTTCTAATGAACAACCCATTTCATCCACAAGAAAGTTCATTTTGTTTGTGATATTTTCTTCTGACAGAAGCATGCAATTTGGAAACTTACTGAATGGTGATAGAGTGAGATTCCTGGACCAGCTAAGCCTCTCAAACAAATCCATTTTTTTATTCCCAGTTTGATTTCTTTTCCTGTGCTAAAACAGTGATAGCTTGAATGAGCACCACCTTGGAAGGTTGAATTCCTGATTCATTAGCAAACTTGACACATTCAAAAAATTTGGCAGGATTCATAAACGCTGCATATGGCAGTGTTAACAGCGCACAAACAGAAGAATGAGGAACTCCAATATCTCTCAAAACCTTCAGGTTTGGAACTAAATTGTTTACGTCCCAGTAGATCAGAAACCATCTTGACCGTTTTAAAGCTATTCTCACTTTCTCATCATCATTAAGAACACTCTCAAGGGCCTCATAAAGAGGAATGCTTCATTAAGTGTATAGAGGGAAAGAGAATGTAAAAAGTGATTTTGTGAAATATCCTTGAGCGCATATTTTAAAAAAAATAGTATAAAATGACATATTGTTGAGTAATGATAACAAGGAGTAGACATTGTGAGAAACATTATCTCTACCTAAATGGGGCCCAAGTGTTTCTTCTCAAGAACTTGGGATGTAGATATGCCATTAGTTGAAATAATTGTAGATAATGCAGAATATGCTAGTGATGATGCGCATTTGCACATAAAATTATTGAGGAATTAAATTGAAATTGTTATTTTTCTCTATGTTTGATGATTTTACAAATTGAAATTGTTACAAACTTTAATTAGTCATTAATTATATTGTTTTTTCCTTTCCTTGAATTGAGAAAGCTCCACAAGCACGTCATTTGCTCAACCTTCTGGCATATCATTGTCCCAAGGTAACATTTAGCAGGAACTGTTTCTCATGAAGATTATTGCATCAGATACCATTCAAAGTAATGAATGTTGCACATGATTTTTTTTTTCTTTAGATCAAATGGAAGTATTTATTGCTGACAGTGAGAGTAGTTCCATTCGAGCAGTCGATCTGAAGACTGGAGGATCAAGGTTGTTTGCTGGCGGTGACCCAATCTTCCCAGATAATTTGTTATAAGCCAATCTTATGCTTTTTGTGTTTTATCTGTTTCATTTTGACTAGATTGTCTTTGAGAGAGTTATTTTGGCTCATTTTCTTAGAACTACTTTTGCTTGATGAATCTTACATCTTTAATACTTCACAGTTTGGCGATCACGATGGAATAGGTTCTGAAGTACTTCTTCAACATCCACCGGCAGTTTCGTGTGCAGAAGATGGCCAAAGTTTACATCACATACAGCTACAATAATAAGGTAGTCAACTCATGATGGGCATTCAATAGAGTCAGTTGAACTTGCCTGTATAATTTAAGCTGTAAAATTCTTAGAAAGTACTTTTCCCTTGCATTAATAGTTTCCAACTTTCTTTGCATAAAGTTTTCAAATATTATGTTGTCAAATTTTTGTTTTGAAAGACTTGATGCATGCAACCCACATTGTAGCTTCAGTAATCTTAGTGACTGAATTTTATATTTTCTAGTCCTCTTGTGCATTTTTCAGATCAAAAAATTTGATCCAGCTAGTAAAAGAGTTAGCACAATTGCAGGAACAGGAAAAGCTGGATTTAGGGATTGAACAGCTGTAGCAGCCCAGGTTTGTAGTGTCCTCCATATTATTTTCTTCTAAAATGTCAGCGTCCATTCAATTGCCAGCTTGATTATTCTTTTAATAGTCGAATAATCTAAGCAGGATGTTCTGCAGTTGACTTTATTCTGTTATAAAGGCATATGAAGATGACATTAATGATATTAGATATGTAGGGCTAATCTTGAAGGATACAGTATAATTTTAAAAACAGAAAATTAATGTTAGTTCGAATAAAATTCACCATTATCAACAATTTGAAAAACAGCTAGACTCTTGGAATAATTAAAGATTGGTGTACAATTAAGTTCGTGAGCGTCCATACATCCAATTGAAAGGAAAATCTAGCTTGACAAAGTGTTATTGCTCACTTCTGTAGCTACAGATTTATGTTTTTTTTTTTGGTACACTACAGATTTATGTTAATATGTATGTCATTGTTCTTGCAGCTATCCGAACCATCTGGAATTGTAATAATGGTATTTCTCTTTTTTCTGAAAATACTCCATTGGTCTTTGTTGCTGAATGCATATATGGTTAATGAACCCAATATTAATTCAAAGCTTTTGCTATCCTCATTGTCATGGGCACAGCAATGAGCAGAGTCCAGTACTGCAATGCCGAATAAAACTAGAATATAAAGCAGTAATTCTTTTCAGAAAGAATCTGTAGCTTCTTTACACTTTGGTGTGATGGTCTTCGCCTGGCCTAATTTTATTTTCTTGCATACTGACCTGTTTCTATTCTCATTTCAGAAATGCTTGTAGTCTAGTCATTCCTATTTCATTGATTTTTAGACACTCCACAAGGCCAAACGAATCTTCTTCTCACATTATTCTCAAAATGTCTCTAATCTTGGTTCGAAAATACTCACAGTCCAGCCTTTCTGGTCTCACCACACTTCAGGCTTTTCGTTGTACCATATACTACACAATTTTTCCTTTTATACTATTCAATTTTGACCTTTCCTGCATACTATGTAGTCTTTCTTCCTTGACGCATGGAGTTGTCGTCGCCTGGACTCATTTCTTTTCATAAACTTAATTATTCATATGGCTAAGTGAAAGTTTCACAAAATGGCAACTATTGTAGACATCGACTTTAAGTAATTTCTGAAGTACATTTGTCATCCTTTTAATGACTTAACTCCTAGCTTCTCTCTTTTATTACCCTTGTGACATATGCATATCAACTTTTTGGTACATTTTGCTCATGAAAAAAATTTCAGTGTATGGCGTCAATTTTTTTTTTTGGCCTGCTACTGTTAAATTGATTAAAAATGAGGTTAAAGCTTGGAAGTATTTCTTCTCGTCTTTCAGGGAGACTATTCATAGCTGATACAAACAACAGCTTAATCCGATATCTGGATTTAAACAACGGAAGTTTGGAACTCCATACTTTGGAGCTTAAAGGCTTTCAACCTCCACCTAAATCAAGGGTTCCTAAACGTCTAAGGAGACGGTCATCAGCAGACACAGTGACCATCGCCACCAATGGCGTTTCAACAAATGAAGGACGTTTATCTATTCTTGTTTCGTTACCAAACGGGTACCATTTCTCAAAGTTCCTCAAAATTCTCCTATCTTTGGATTACTCTAGCATGTGATTATTATCAATGGATTTAGAGTCTTCCTTTTATAATTGTATTTATCATATCGTTTTAACTACTCCCCAAACTCATTTTCCAGGAAGCATGTAGTAGATTTAGTGTTGATATTGAACCTGAAGAAGCCGTCAATGTTAAACCTAAGAATGGATTCCTTGATGAGGGATCTGCAACTCTTTATTTTCAGAAATCATCTACTTCAGTTTCAATGGGAAGAATTAATTGCAAGGTATGGCTTCTCATAGCACTCACGAGTTTTGGCTGTTTTCTGAAATAATCAAAGACCTTATTGTGACAAAATACTAGAATGAGCGGAGTAATGTTGTCTCTCTTGAAAATCAATAAACGCTTCAGCAGATATTATTATGTAGCCCCCCCCCCCAGTGTATATATTCTCCTATTAGAAACAATTATGCTCAAGATACTGTTAAACATTAAATGTGGTTCCTTTTTGTTAGATCCAACCCCATTGTCTTATGTCTGGCTTTGCTTTTGCAGTGGCTGACTCCTGTTTTAATGGGTTAGTATAGTGCCTTGCCAACAGCCCAAGTTTTTTTTTTGCCCGCCCGGCTTCCGGAGCTTCGTCCCAACTAATCCGGACTCGACCCGCGTCGCGCACCCGGGAAAGGTAGGAAGGTCTTCCAATTCATAAAGTCAAACTCGAGACCTTACTTAAATTAGAATAAGCCTCTTACCACATGTCAAGTTAAAAATGAACAAGGAGATATAATTGAGGGTGGGCTTATGGGATTGGACTGGGCGCCACGTCAATTTTGTGGGCGAATGTATATATGACTCGGATCCAGTTTCGGTGCATCTCGGAAGATTAGCGTACCCTCCTCATCGCCAAACGCAGCGTTTCACTAACGTTTCCCGTGATTGGCGCCCAATCCTCCTTCGTTCACGCCACCACTGCTCCTGCACTCTCCCATCGCAGAAGCAGAGAGACGTACGCACACGACGAGTCCACCAAATGCCATTGTTCCTGATTCATTCCAGCACTAGACTCACGCACGAGACGCCTTCATTCATCCATGAGCAGCATTCAAGAGACCATCACGCCGTCGACGCCATTGGGAGGAAAGCACCGGAGACTCACGCACAATCCCTGCAGCATAGATGATTTATATTACACTGATATGCATATTGAGAATATATGACAATCATAAATCCAATCCCAGATCCTAGCATCATAGTAAAGAGATAAAATTAACCTTAACGTTTAAAATTTTTGATGGACTTTGTGTGCACAAAGATTGTTGAAGGTGGAAAAACTCTAGATATGAAAAGCATGCTTGCACTTGGGAAGACATTAAAGATAGGAGAGGAAATAAGTCACCCCCTATAGAATAAAAATGAGACTAGCACACTAAATCCCACAAACAAACTTCCCTGATATTCTACTCAAAGTTTGCTCAGATTCTAACACAACTTTAGAAATAGGACATGCTCTTACGCCTCACCTTTGCTTCCACTAAATGTTCACCCTTACTCCCGCCCCCCAAAAAAACACCAGAATAATGCAATTTTGCATTGTTGAACTATTGGTTATTGGTTATTTAATAGCTCTGTTGGTGCATATTTTCCTGGTATGTATTTTGATTTATTCATCATAATTGAAGATAACAAAACACTTGCAAACTTGAAGAACTGAGAAGCAGGAACTGAAACCAAACTAAATTGCAATCAGTGGTCCAATTTGAGAATTTCTTGGGTTATTTAGGTCTCCTAATTTCAGTTTTGGTGGAGGTCAGTTTGGTTTGAGTATTGAGCATCGAACTGAATTATGAAGTACAGCCTAAGAGTTTTTTTATAAAGCGAAATTATCCTGATTTCAAGATCTAATAATCATCAATGCATGCATACATGGGAAACAGATACACATGATCACTTGCCTTTCCTGACTTGCAAATACACATGAGGGCATGACTTGTATAGAGATAAAAAGAAATGATTGGGTCAATACCATGATGCTTGAGCTCGAATCTTGGATGGCCAATCCATTTTCCGATATTGTCTTTGCATCCAGTGAAATAGTTATCAACAACTATTACCTGATTAAGGCACAAAACCCATAGTTAACTCTATAGGCTGTTCATATTTTATCACTTGTATGATGATTAATAGATAATGACTCTGAATAGAATCAGCAAGATCACAAATAATATAATGTCAAGATAAGTAGAAAGATCACAGGTGCAAACCTCATTTTTTTTTTTTCCCTTTTCCATCAGACTGTGCACTAGGTGAGAGCCAATAAATCCAGCTCCTCTAGTAACCAAAATTCTCAAGACAGAAGATATGCGATGCAATTTACCCCAAGAAAAAAAGAAGATATACGATGCAAGGCTTTATATGGATAAGCATATAATAAAATAATTCAGGCGTTATGGCCACCAGGAATAGAACAACTTTCCCTGCTTTTTAAGCCATAATCAAATGTAACTTATCAATTAGAGTAAAAAACAGGACAATAGCCAACTAAATAACCAATTCAATTTCAAAGCCTCGCAACAAACCAATTCAATTTCAATTTCAAAGCCTTCAAACTCACAGAAAGTTGAAGGCAATCATGAAAGCTCCTGGGCAACAAGCAGAACAGTTATCGAAACCGCACCAAACTGTACACTTCACAATGAAGTAAAGAAGCAATAATCAAGCATTAAAGTTTCTGAATGACTTGTTACCTTGGTCAAGAGAACTCAAAATGATGAAGTCGTGGCCGTCAATGGAGTCTCGTGCATGCGTCTGGTGCTGGAGTGAATCAGGAACAGTGGCAGCTTGGTGGACTCGTCATGTGCGTACGTCTCTCTCTCCGTCCTCTCTCTCCAGGTGCTTGTGCGTGAGTCTCCGGTGCGTTGCTCCCTATGGCGTCGGCGGCGTGATGGTCTCTCTCTCTCTCTGCTTCTGCGATGGGAGAGTGCAGGAGCGGTGGCGGCGTGAACGAAGGAGGATTGGGCGCCAATCACGGGAAACGTTTGAAGCAGGCGGGAAACGTTAGTGAAACGCTGCGTTTGGCGATGAGGAGGGTACGCTAATCTTCCGAAATGCACTGAAACTGGATCCATATGACTCGCAATGAAAATCAAAATGTGTTTAGGCTATTAGAAGAAATGGTGGCTTTTTCTTGTGGATCTGAATATCCTCGAAGAAGTCTATTTCTAAACCAAATAGAAAAACATTTTTGCTATTTCAGTGAGTCTTGTGTGTAGTCACTATTGAGAATAAGTGTTACTATTTTAGCAAAGATCTGTCTGGCCCCTCCCCTGCAGCTGATATAAGATGTCATCTCCTGGCCCCGTTTGGTTGGATGAATTTCAAGGAATTTAATGGAATGGAATAGAATGAAAAATTTTTTAGGGTGTGCTGTTTGGTTGGCATTGGAATAAAAAATATGTTGATGGGAAATTTTTTTTTGGTTGGGTTAAAATTGTAAGAAAGAGAGTTAGAAAATTGTATCAAATGACTATACTACCCTTAATAACAAATGTAAAATGTTTTTTTATAAATATAAGTATTTAGTAATAAAAATTCAATTTATTTATATTTATTCTTTAATATTTAATTATATTATATTTATTAATTATATATATTAATATCTTCACCCCATTCATTCGAATGGGTGAAGATGTGCTAAAGATGCGTTCGTTATCTCCGTCATCTTCTCCTGTTCCGACGCTTGTTCCGTTCTCCGATGGCTTGTTCCGCTTTCATATGTTTCGAGATAAATGATTTATTTGCTTGTTCTACGTCGTCTTCTCCTGCTCCAGTGAAAATGTGGTCGTCTTCTTCGTCGTCTTCACCCTCTGTTGCTCTTTTATTCGTCTGCGGTAGTGCATTTGCAATGTCAAGGGTAAGTCGGTCTTTCACCCTCTTCCATTACCCCTAGAATTTTGCTTCCCACCATTTTTTGTGGGGAGAGAGCTTCCAGTGTTCACATGAAAATGTCTCGTTGCCGGAATCCATTTTCCATTTCCATCGTTGAACCAAACAGCCGCCGCCACTGGAAAATGTTGATTTTCCTATTCCATTCACTGATTTGCACTGAACCAAACGAGGTCTTAATATTTTTTGAAAAATAGTACCTTCGGTGTCTGATATAAAATTTAGTTGGAAGTTTAATAAAAAAAATTATAAGCCCTTGGAGATATTTTATCTCATTTATTATTTTTGTCTCAAACTAACATAGTTAATTTGCAAACTAATATAGAATTTAATATTATATTTCATGGAGATCATGTGACAATTGTTTAAATTAATTAATTAATTCCATTTTTTAATCAAGTAGCTTTTATATTAATGGCTAGATTAAGTAATCCAATACCATGTAATCTTTATTAGGATGGCTTTTTTGTGGATGCTAGCAAAGAATGAATTGGCTAACAATCAATTAAAGAGTAAGAATGTTCCATCCCACCCCTAAGCTAAGCTAGAAATCATTGAGGTGATTTGCCTCAAACAACTAGATGCCTTATTATCAAATTTAAACCAAAGAAGGAAGAATGTTCATAGAATAGAAATTTGGATCTAATAATGACTACATAGAACTAAACAAACTATGACCCTACTACTTCTGATGATACACACAGGCCTTTCTTTATACAATGATCCATTTTGAACATATATTCATATAAGGATTTTGTATGAGCAAAACCCCACATATGGGCTGCTTGATGGGGTATTTAAGCCATTGACCTCCTTCCCAACAGCTAGTTTTTGGGGCAAAATTCTCCAAATTGCTTAAGTACCTATCAAATTCTCAAACAATCAAAGTTTACAGAATTATATAGAAACTACCCTAGATGATGGATGATGGCACAATAGGCTCACATGAAATCCAAAGATATCTCGTAAGCTGGAAAAAAATTAAGGAAAATCATATTCAAGCAGTACGAGGTTGCAAAATTTACAGTGAACCTTTAAAAATGATAGGAATCCATGAATCTGGCAGCAAAAATCCAAATAATCCTTTGAAATTTGAAGAATTCTAGGTTTATACACTATGATGCTTCAGCCTATGAATGCAAGGAACATTGACAGCAATGATCCCAACAGCCATTTGTAATTTACGGAAGCCAAGGCTGTTACACTCTAATGCTTCTTCAACTTGTGCGTGCAAGGGATGCCAGCAAATTTCGGAAGCTAAGGTAAAAGGAAACCTAGAACCGGATAATAGAATCCTAAAATTGTAATTTTGAGCCTTTTGAAAAGTTTGAGGTTTTAAGGTTTATCAATGTAAACTTACATACTTATAGTAATATTCCTTGATAATTGTTGCAACGAGTCTAGCAAGACACAGAGGCGAACACCATATGTCAAGTATTGCAATTGGAAAGAGTGATTCTTCAGACTGTCAAGTTCTGGATTGGAGAAATTTTAATCTATTGGCACAAAATCTTCTGAGTTAAACTGCTCAAAACTCCAAAGAATAAATTAAAATCAATGATGAAGGACCAAAGATTTCATCATAAGCTCACAGGAAAGAAGGGCAGAACCAAATTACGGGAAGACTGAGATTAACAAATTATAGGCACAGGTAGTGATAATACTATAATCCTCTGTTAAAAAAGAACACACTTTAAGGGACACATTGACTACTTTTGGCTCCTTTTCCTACTTTCGAAAGAACTTGTCCAGAAAATTTAAAATTGTCTAGCAACCATTACAAAGATCGAACTCCACTTCAGAATCTTGTTTCGTCTCTGTAAGAACACAAGGAGTTAAGGACCTTTAGCCTCAAACATATGCATACAGCAAAACTCTTTAGAATAGTTAACAGCGCCAATACACAAGGTGCAGAACAAAGATGCCAGTAAAGTTACTGCTCCATCCGGCCCTAAATATTTACACTAAAAACGGAGGCTTATATTTTTGGGTTTGTGGGGGGGGGGGGGTACCATTTAACATATATAATGAGAAGAATTGTTCTAGGAGAAAAAAAACTATTTATAACCTTCCAATGAGTTAGTAAATAGGAAAAATATCCTACAAATTGGAAGTCCCAATGAGGCTATCATAACAGTTGAAATAAAACAATTAGGGAACCTCCAGGAAACTGCCTAGGCCTGAACATCATTCAACTGGAAAGGCACATATTCTTTTTTGATAAATAATACATACAAGTATCATTCAAATGGAACATGAAGGCAACACTGTTTGAGGTATTTTGATTACTCAACATATTGATTTCATTATACAGGGATTTAAGTATTGATTTACCACACTGTAAGATATTAATCCTTTCCATTGGAACTAATGTAGATTAGTGAAGGCATATAATTAATTGGTAACAATGTAAAGAATACAATGAATGTTGAAAAATAAATGATCCTTTTCTTTTAATAGAGGACAAAGAAAAATGAAAATGCACGGTTTCAAAAAAGGGTACAAAATAGACTGATGGACTGAATTTACTAAACATTTTTGTTTCAATTGTCATAACCTTCCTAATTCAATCTATTTTTATAAAAAAAGGAAAATTATATTACTGAAAAATACACATTACAAAAGGACAACTTGATTAAAAAAACCTATTTTTGGGCAACAAGAGAGGGGAAGAAAACAAGAATTTCTCTGTAACACCATTTCTTCAAGGAAAAAAATAAAGAAAATATTAAACTTTAAAATGGATATTAGTGGAGATATTAAATTGGGTGAAATTGATCCTTGAACTGCAAAATACTTTAGAATACTAAATAAACATAAAAAATAGTGATAATGCTCAATGCACCTTAAGCAAAAAGAAAGATTGAAACTTTTCCTCTGGTCCATACTATAAATCACTCTAATTAATATATCAGAACCAAAAAATGGTAATCAATTTATTAAATGTCTGGAAAAAAAATCAACTTTACCCATATTAAGCAAGGCTTTAAAGATGAAAGAAAAATATAAGAGAACACATTTAAGCGTTAATTACATTGGCCAAAACTATAGGAGTATTAATTACCTTTCAAGTGATTTAATTATGAACCAATGCATTCTTTTAAAAGTGATTTACGTTATCGAGCAGCAACATTAATTTTCCAGAAATGAATTAATGCTCACAAACTTGGACCAAACCAATCGATGAATTATGGGACCGGCTAAGTAATTGATATTGGGGACCAGCTCGGGAGGAGAACAAAAATAGAGGAGTGCTTGCTTCTCCTTGCGGTTGCGGACTAACCAAAAATCAGGACTACTAAGCGTTTTCAACAATTTGAGGTTTTAAGTTCCTTTTCCAGAGAGGTTTTAAGTTCCTTCAGAGTAAATTGTAAGCTATCCATTGGCACTAGTAAGCTAGAGGGAAGAAATAAGGTGCCCGTTTGGAAACACGGTAGAGAAGTACTTTTATGCAAGTCGAGGTAAATATGTAAATGAGATTATCTCGTTTTATGGAAAAACATTATTGAACGTGCGTTTGGCTTCTGGAAACGAGAAGCCAAACAAGCCCAACATAGGCAAAGCTCTTTTTTTTGTAACAAAAGCTCCAGAGTTGCATCATTCAAAGCTCTAAAAAAAGGGTAAATGAATTAAAATCAACAGGATCCAAGAGTTCATCCTATGTTTGCAGCAAGGAAAAGGGAGGCAAGACCAGACTACGGACATACCGAAATCAGCAAGTTCTAGGCAAAGATGGTGATAATGAAAACTACTCTTAGGGTCTACAACAATTACTTTTGGCACCTTTTTCTTCTTCCCAAGAACTTGTCAAGAAATTAAACATTGTCCAAAAGCAATTACAAAGATTGAACTCGACTTAAGCTGGTTAATATAATACCAAAATTTCCGAGTCTGTTTCGTCTACACAACATAAGAACCTTCAGCATCAAAGATATGCACATATTACTATTGTTAGCATAAGTAACATGAGCCAAAATAACCAGGTCCAGAACCAAGATGCCAATTAAGCTGATTACCATATGTCATACATAACAGGACGACATTTTCAAAAATTATGATAACAAAAAACCTGATACGATGAGTTAGTAAACAGAAAGAAATATCCTGCCAATGAAAAGTTCATATTGGGTGGCCACAACATTAAAGGAAATCAATTAAAGTAGGACTCGAAGCAGAAATGTTTAATCAGCACAATAAACAAGGAAACCGAAAATTGGAAGTCAACATCCAGGAAACTAACTCCCCCTGCCCGAAGATCAGGTCAAAATCTCAATTCACCTCTATAGAGTTTCGGCAGCTGAGGAACATTTTCTTGAAATCTGATCACAAAATTTTCCACAAACTTTTTCTCACTGATTATAATAACAGAATTTAGGGACACATTTTCCTTGATTAAACCGTTCATTTTCAAAATTTTAACTACTGACCATCTAGGAACAATCCTCTGCTTCAAGCTATAACTAAGAATTGTAGGGCATCCAGCTATGTCTTCCAACTGTAAACCCATCTCATCCACAAAAAACTTAATCGAGTTTGTGATTTTTTCCTCTGACATGCCCATAATACCTGGAAACTTTCTGAATGCCAAAAGAGTGACATCTCTGGACCAGCCACACCTCTCAAAGATATCCAGTTTCGATTCCCAGGTTGATTTACTCAACTGTGTTACAACTAT